>JASDQU010100189.1:337220-392497 GCA_032191745.1 Picea mariana | reverse complement strand
TTCCTTAAATGGTTTCCTATAGAAGGTCTAGATGATAGTCAGGTCTAGATAAACATTTATGCAATGTAGTCATAGGAGTATGGTGTTGTAACTGAGACAGTGATAGCACTAAGGCGGTGAAGAGGATACGATCCTATATCCCTCACTTTGTAATTAGGATACTTGAGAGACAGATCTCATCTAGGAAGGTCTTAGAAGTATAACTCATGATAGAGTTAGGTTAGAAGATCTTGAGAGAAATGAGACTCTGTTGCAGTCCATTTTTTGTAAACATCTATATAGACACACAAATATAATAGAAAAGAATATTTTCTTGCATATCATGTGTTTATGTATTTTCATGAATGAATGTTGTGGATGTGTGATAAGTTTCATTTGTAGTAGGAGATAGATTTATTTTATATTCATTTATTTTTATAACATCATTCTGGATTCTTTAGGTTGTACAAGGAGTGCAAAACAAAACAATTGAGGTTTTGTATCCATCGCAAGGAGTGCACATATAAACTCTATGTAGTCAGAAAAGAGTGTTCCAAGAGGGCACACCAGAGGGATCACAAACTCAAGAGGAACCTCAAGGTTACTGAATACCTTAGGGGGCGAAACTTTGCAGAAGGAGCAAAGAGAAACAAAGTTACTAAGAACTCTGTAGAGCTCTACCAGGTGGGCATCGAGCGAGTGCAAGAGTGCACAGAAGGAACAATGTGTTGAGTTCAGAAGGAAAAAAAGTTACCCAACACTTTGTAAGGAGGAGCTCTATAAGGTGTGCATTGATCAAGGAGGATGCTAGGAGAGCGAGAAGAATATCTTTTCAAGAAATCCTTTGGATTTGAGTTTGACAAAATCCTAGAAATGCAAGGAGTGCATGGGAGATCAAAATATTCGAGAAGATCAAGCTCAGAAGGGATAAGAAAACGAGTGCATGTGAGGCGGACTTATTCTAAGTCTAACAGCTCAGAAGAGATAACAATTTCAAAAGCATAAAAGAGATCCAAATAGTCGAGTTCGTAGGAGAAAGTTCAAAGGGTGAGAGCTTTGAACACTTTCAAAATATTCCAAGTCAGGAGAAAGTGGAAGATAAGGAGGAGGAGCAATAAAAACCATTAGATTGGTTGTAGGAAAGGATCCTAGACCATCAGATCAATGTCTAGTAACATAAGGAAGCACAGAGGAGGAAATAGATCTCAAGCATTGGATTTGAGCATAGAGGATCAACCACCGTATGATCACGAGAAGGTTCACAAAATTTAGGATTGTGTATATGAAAGAGAGTGGACTTGTTGATGTTACAAAGTCCCAAAACCATTTGGGACCATCCATAAAATGGGAGGACACATGGAAAAAATCCATCCATTTTGGGTGAACGAGCTCCGGGAGGAGTGAGTGCATAGAAAGTTGAAACACCCAAAGCCCAAAGAGCCAAAGAACCAAGAGCCGTTGATCTGAAAAGAGACACTTGTCAACAGATCGTGAGATCTTGGTAACTTTCAGTGAGGTTTCATCTGAGAACTGAGATCACTGAAGGCCAAAGTCTTGAAGAAGGCAATAGTCATTGATTTGGGCTAGATAGATGTCACCTGATCATGAACTTCACAAGATCCCACTTTGGTGTTTCTTTGAAGTAGTGTTTCAAAATATCCTGAAGCGTCGAAGGCTGAAGTGGTTAAGGGTCATTGATCCCATAGGGAGCATGTGGATCGTTGATCTGGAAGGGGACACATGGAGGATGGATATTAACTCTGTTGTATATGATGTAGAGAGGACAGGTGTCAGAAGATCTAGCACTCTAGAAGATTTCACTTTGGAGATTTTTGGTTGTTGATATTTGAAGACGTCAAAGGCTGAAGTACTAGAAATGAAGAGAGTCATTGATGTGAAGGAGGATACGTGACACCAGATCTAGGAATCCAGAGGAAAGTGGAGGAAGGATAGTTTTGAAGACTCAAAGAAGATATCAGTGATTGATCGAGGAAGGAGTTGGAGGACTGTTGTTATGGTTGAGGAGGCCAAAGTCCCAAAGCGGGAGAAGAGTCGTCGATTTGAAGGACATGTGGCGAGAGATCAAGCCATTTTGGAAAAATCCCTCTGGATGAAAAGGAGGTTTGAGAATAAAAAATGCCGAAGGCTAGATTCATAGAGGATATATCACACATTGATCCAGAGGAGGCAGATCTAGTTCATAGTATTTGAAGAGGATAGATCTAAACTGTCAATCTAGGGGTACCATCAATATTGGGAGATTGATGATCCTGAAACATTTCGGGGGGTTGAAGGTGCATGAGACTTAACAAGGAATCGATTGGTCACATGAGAAGGTATCCCAATTACCCATGCAAGGAAGGGGATAATGGAAAGGGGATAACGCTCGAGAAATGAAGAGTTCTTAGAGCACGTAGACAGAGGGTGCATGTATCACGGGACCTATGCCTAAAGATGAAAAAGGGGCCTTTGTATAGCTGACTTAGGTTCAAAAGGAAGTCCGAAGAGTCGACCCATCTCACAAATGATAAGATCTAGTGACTAGGAGGTTGCAGAACCCCAGGATGGTAGGGGGGATGCATCAAGCATGTTAGTCAGATGGTGTCTTATTTTTCATACCCACATGAGGATTTTGAAGATGGAATCTTCACAGAGGAAAGAAAAACCAAACCTGGTCAAGTTCATGGTCTTATCTGGGAATGAAAAATTAGACTTCAGAGAGAAGATATTAGAGGTAATAGCAGTGGAGGAAGCTCAACAAGAAGGTTTACCGCATACAGTGGATAGATCATAGGCACATAGGATCTTAGAGGAAGATGAAAGGATGATGCAATTGCAAAGGGAAACTATCATACAATTGCAAAGGGAAACTATCATAGTGTCAAAAGTTGAATCTATTTTAATAATCTATTCACCCTCAAAGGAGAAGAAGAGAAGTAAATCCCAAAGAACATCTCAATGGAGGAATACACTCAGCAACAAAATTCAGGGAGAACACTAATAGGAGGACCAAGAGATGAGCCAATGATTTTTTTGGGTGTCCTAGGAAAATTAGCTCCTGTCATTTCCGATTTGATCACAATATATAATGATAGTGAGGAGGAAAACACCTCATTTCCTATTATGAATAAATAATTAATAGAAGTGTTAGATATGACGTTCTCGATACCAAAATATTTATATCAAGGAAACCCAGATGTTGAAGATTCATCAGGAGGTGAAACCTCCAAAATAGACAAAAATGTTTGGCCCACGGGATATAAAGAACTTGAGGAAATCACTTTGGGACCTACTGCACATTACACATTGCTAGGGACATCAAACCCAACTAGAAAAACACAATTGTAGAGATCATGGAAAATTCCCTAAGTACAGAAAAAAATGAAGAATCCTCTGTGACGACAAATGTGGCATCAACGTGAGATGTTGAAAAGTCTCAAATGACTTAAGAACAAGTTGAAGGAACCAGTCATGAGAAGCCTAAAGTTAGCAAGGGAAAAGAAAATGTACTTGAAGATTTTCATACACTAGGTAGTTTAGGAAATTGCCTCTCATGGGTGTACCAACCAATCCAAGAGCCAGTGGACAAAGTAGTCGATGTCAAAGCCATCTCTTATGACGAGAAAATATAATCTTTTTTGAAAAGAAGTATGAAAAAGAGAATAATCACTTTGGATTGTGTGGTAATGATCACCACATAAGAAACCCTACTAGACATAGGGAAATCCAGGGTAAGTGAGTTGTTAGGGGGAAGTGTGGATATATCTAGTGCCACCATAAACATGGCAAAAGAGGATGAAATGTTTTTTGATTCTATGAGAAAAAAGTTGGCGCATCTGATATATCAGGTGGAATACTATCAGGACACTACCCAGGTGATTAGGTTCATGATAATTGAATTTGAATATATTTATACTTAGTTTAGATAAGATAGGGAGGTTTTTATTACTAGGATGATAAGTTAACAAGATGAGAATTTGCTCAGATTCGTAGCATATAAATAAATTATGAGCTGATCAGAGGAGGATCATTAAATACTACAATAGATCAAGTATATTAGAGAGATTGAAAAGGGCGGAGGGAAACAAGAACATGACATAAGAATGCTTGCATAGGAGAGTTTAGTCAACATCAAGGTAGTAGCAGATTATTGTGTACAATTCGTAATTGAAACACAATAGAAAATGTAGAAGATATGGGAGGAATGWYTTAGAAATTGGAAAAACATAAACCAGAGGATGGTAGACCTTCAACTCCTAGAAATTGGTGCTACTAATGATTTCACCGATTTACACATTATATTCCAATGGTTCGGAGATATTGATGTGTAATTTYGAGAAAAATTATGGAGAAATCAGTTCTTGAAAATGGACAAGTGAAGAGAATCTTTGACATGTCGATAGGAGAAATGTTGGCCCTATGAAACTGATCTCTAAAATAGATCAATTCAGAAACCAAGTCATGGAATTGAAGGATAATCTCATCATGTTGATGGATCAACATTGATTTCTATACCTACACATATGTGAAGATTTGTTCTCCCTGTGTTCTAATTATGATCGGGAAAATCCTATGAGATAACTGGAGCTCACTAAATATACATTGGAAAGAGCATGATGGTGTTATGAAGTTGTGTTATACAATAACTAGAATTATTTATGGTTATTCTTTGTTTCTACATATATCTTCCTTTTCTTAGATCATGTTTGTTTCTTAATCAATAGTGATCTATTAGTGTTTAATATTTTTTGAAAAGTGGTTTCATCTACATGTATTTGGTAAGAGGTTAGCCTAAACCCGTCTTTATAATATTTTTGTCATCAAACACTTAATAAATAAACTTATACAGAAATAAGAAAACAACTTATAAATACCCATTTGATAACATATTAAATCCCATATAAACTTATCATATCATCCATCCAGAGAATCATGTCATTCCAAATAGGGAAGAGTCTAATTGGGCTTCATCTTTGGGCTTGATTCTTGTTGTTGAGTTAAAGGGAATTTTGACCCCTCAGGAAAATTGATGCTAGAAGGAGGGCATGACGAATGCATGGGTAGTCAAAAAATTTCTTCAAACAAAAGCTTGTCCCAAATAGCCTATAGATTCAAAACAACCTAGATGCATGGATAATCCTACTTAGAACAACGTTAAGATTGAAGATACCCCCACTACAAGTGAGTCATCGCACATTGAATATAGTTTATACCTTCACCCATACATACCTTATGCGATCCCTAACGATGAAATCAACACATTTATAAATATCACTAGAGATTACACTCAACATATCGGAGCACTACCATTGGATTTGTTTCTCCTTAGTGAGAAGGAAACTAGAAGACCAATTGTTGCTACCCCAAATCACACCTTTGTTCATACAGTTGAATATATGATATAGTTTTCTCTCACTGAAATTGAGAAACCTATGAGTTTCATTCCTAAAAATCTTCTTGTCATCCCACCAACAAGTACCTATTCGAGCATAGAGGATTCAAAGTCTGAGGAAGCAAGTTCTAATTCATAAAATTTAGATAACAATTTATATAGTATGGAAAATAACAATGAAGAACTTTTATAGTGTAACAACCAACCTACAAACAAGTATCCATGGTTGGCTAGGGATGACCTAGCCTTACTAGGGAGATTTCATCATTTTCTTAGGCACCTAGAAAAAATTCTCCCAAAATTTGATCTTGAAACCTCTGGCTTACTCGAGGATTGTATCAAGAAATTTATATTGGTGATAAGATTAATGAATGTCCAACATGAAGACATAGTATGTATAATATTCCCTTATATCATTGAGAACGTGGCATCAACATGTTATTTCAACCTCCTGGTTGGATTTATTAATAGTTGGACAAATTTCAAAGAGATTTCTTGGATAAATTTTCCATGAAAACAACTAATAGGGCCATGATGGCTCAACTCGTTGCTTCCACTATGGGCCCCAACGAGAAATTCAAGGAATTTAACCAAAGTTTCAAAACTATCCTCAACAATTTTCAAACAAATGCTAAGTCCTCCTAAGAACTACAAATTGAGGTGTACACCAACACATTAACAACCTCTATATCCATGTTCGTTAAGAGGGACACTAAACCTACTCTTGCCAAAAAAATTGAACAAGATAAAATTAATTAATTTGAAATGAAAGGATGCAAACATAGTCAAGTTTCTTTATTAAAGAAAGAAACAAAACATACACCTAGGTGAGGGCTTTTTTAACATGGTCTCTTGGTCAAAAAATGAAACATAACGTGGGAAAGGATAGTGAAGATATGGAAATATTGCAAAGAATGGTTAATAATTTTTCCAATGATATTTTAGACATGAAGAGGAATGCAGGGGAAGGCACATCAAACACTAGGCCTTACAAACCTTTCTTTAGGAAAAATCCACCTTTTAAATCCATAGATGCTCCTCCTTCCAACTTGAACATTGACTTGGGAGAGTTTGCCTCATAGTCATACTTTATCTATCATCAAGAACATCATTTAGAAATGGATTTCACTCAATGGATAAATGTTATGAATCTATTGGAAAATTGTTTCTTGGATGGTTTTTCCCTAACTGATGATGTAGGACCGTCTCTCCACGTCAGCCAACTAGCCATGTCAGTGCATGCATTCAAGTCTGAAGAGAGGCACAAACCTCATCTTCAATTTTGAATTTGAATGTAATTAATGTTGTAGGTTGTTGATACATGGAGTTGTGCCTTTGTGCATGCATTAGAGTAGGTAGGCCTTAATGCTTGTAAGGCTAAGATCTAGATCTGATTTGTGGACTAGACAACCCATTCAATCTTATTGAATAAGGTAGGTAGATTGGAGGGAAGAGCTTGAAGAGCCTCCTCATGTAAAAGATCAATTTCGATCTCATTTGGTAGAGAAGTTGGTAGAGAGGGAGAGAGTTAGTAAGGGAAGAGGGTCTACGAATAGAGAGAAGAAGAGAAGGAGCTTAGACCTTGTTATAGGCCGTGCTCAAGAACACCTTGTACAAACAAGAATTTTCCATTTTAATACGAACAACAGCTTTTCCTGCACACTTCTATGTTAAATGAATGTCTGTGAGTGTTATTTATATGCTGTGAATGTATGTTATGTTTATGCATTTGCAGGAGTTGTTTTGGCTTCAAGATTGAGAGGTATTTGAGCCTTCACACCAAGAGGGTGTGACAGAACGCTGTGGGTTTTGATAGACGTGCATAGAGGGTGCATTTTTGAACTCTACGGAGTCAAACAAAGGTGTTCCAGGTGGGCACAAAAGTTGATATCAACAACTTGGAAGGAAGACCTATGAGGTTGATGAACACCTCAGAAGGCAAGGCTATGGAGAAGAACATAGTTGCAGACATAATCTCTAAGGAGTTTTGTGAAGCTCTGCCAGGTGGGCATTGGGCCAGTGCAAGGAGTGCACAGAGGAAGAACTCTGTTGTGAGTTCAACAGAAGAACCAGAATCACTAAGGATTCTGAGAGGTCTTCCATGAGGGCATTGAGCAGGTACAAAGGTTGCACAAAAGAGGACAGAACTGTTGGACATTTTGTAAGAAGATACTTTTCCAGGTGGGCATTGAGTAGGTGTGCAAATAGGCACAAAAGAAAAGACCTCTTTGAGTTACGAATTTGAAGAAGAGTCCAAGGATAAGGACCTTCAAAGGGTTTCTGAACACCCTAAAAGTCTCAGCAAGAGGTTTCTTGAGTGAAGGATAGCCAGGAGGGCATCCAAATTATCCATTTGAGGGAGAAAAGGAAAAAGGACGAGTTTCCTTGGAGGTCGAAGCTATAGGAAACCTCAGGAAGGATAGCACCTTTGTGTGTATGTGAAGACTCTGTAGGAGCACAGACATCAGAATCCTTTGATGATTCGAGAAAAGAAGCCCTGCAGGAACAACATCGTTGAGAGTGCAGGCGAGGACTCAAATTCGTGGAGCTCATAGAGGAAAGGCAAAGGTTGAGGCCTTTGGACACTTGGAATTCTTCCAAGTGTAGGAAGAAAGCATTGAAGCTTAGGAGGAGGCATAGTAGCCGTCCAATTATACTGGGAAAGAGATCTGGGCTGTTGAGAGTTTCATGTCCAGGGAACAGCAGGAGGAGTGCACAAGGAGGACGGATCTGGACCATCGGATCTTTCTTAGAATACCTGTCAGTCATCGGATCTGACTGGAGTTGTGAGGGAGTTAAGCCTTCGTGAACAGGGGAGTRAAGTCCCGACAGTAATTTTTCATTGGGATTTTGAACATCAGGATATCGAAAGTCCTGAGGACAGGAGATCGGGAATTTTCAAGATGAAAACCCCGAAACAAATYTGAGTCATCCATCAGTTGGGACACGTGGCAGAGATCGTGAGCCATCGGTATTTCAGAGTTCAGAACTTCAGAGATCAAAGGGACAAGATGCCGGGACATTTCAGCATTTGATTTCGTGAAATCATAAAATCGATGTGGACCATCCATCATAGGAGGACGCGTGGAAGAAATCCAAGAATTCAGGAAAAATCTTGATAGGAGAGTCATTTTGGTATTTCGGGATTCTACGTTTTGCTAATMATGAGGACAAGAAGCATGTGTATTTCGAAACTTCGAATTCCGAAACCCCGACAAGGTGGAAAGATCTATTGTGGGGCCAACTGATGTCACTTCATCATATCAGAGGTCAGGAATTGAAACTTCAGGAGTTCCAAGGGAAAGAACCCATAGGCATTTCGGTGTTTCAAAACCTAAAATCATGAAATGGATGTGGACCGTTCATCTTGAAGGGATGCATGGCAGAAATCGAGGCATTCAGGAAAACTCCGAATAGGAAAGTCCATCGGCATATCAGGGTTCGGCATTTCGTGAATCTTGAAGATAGGAGATCCACGCATTTCGGAATCACGAAGTCCGAAATCTTGAAATGAATGTGGACCGTCCATCTTGAGGGGATGCATGGTAATAATCTAGACTTTTGGGGAAAATCCCGAAAGGGAAACCATTTCGGGAAATTGGGATTCAAAAGATAAGGAATCCTAAGGACAAAGTGTCCATGTGTTTCGGCATCTGAAAGCCCAAAATCTTGAAAGACATAGGACTGCGGTCATATGAAATAGTGGTCACATGGACCAGGAGATAGCCATGGGGCTAAAGGATATTAAAGCATTTCGACACATCGACGTTTCATGGATCAACATTTCAGGGGTCCAGTGGATGAGAGGTTGAGTGCTTGGGTTGCACAATCCCAAAAAAAGAGCTATGGTTTTATGTGCATTGGTCATGTGGGCCAAGACTTATACCTTAGGGCTAGTCACCAAAAAAGGTGTTTCAACATTTCAGATATTCCACGTTCGAGAGGTCGAGAAGACAGAGGATTCTTTCCATCGAGAAGTAGGAAACCCCGAAGCCCGAAATCACATTTCCTATGGGGAAAATGTTCACGGTTCCATTCGGGCCATGAAGGAAAAGGAAAGACCTGTGGATTGATTTTTAACAGATATTCTAGTGAGGAATCAAAGAGCCACTTCGGCTCAAAGGGAAATTAGAACGATCCTTAAGACCGGGAGGTCAGCGCAGAGACTCTCCTGAGGTAGAGGTGCGTCTATGTCAACCGAACAAGCCAACAATCATACATCAAATACTAGGGAAAATGAAGTTCGTGAACCACCTGAACGAACAACTATGGTTATATGGGATTCCAGTCATACATAATATTTTGACGTTCCTATAGAAGAAGAAGAATTTCCCTAAATTTTGGTAGTCCAAACTAGGATCAAGACACCCATTGCAAAAAAAGTAACCTACCATTTCACAATACCCTAAGAGAACCCCAAAATATACCCCTTTATCTAAACCTACCCTACCAATGAGTTCTAGCCTAAGGTTCCCAGCTCACAAAATATAAAGTATAATATGGTAGAAGACATGAAGAAATTGAAAGCTAAGATTTCGATGATGGACTTGTGTAAAATTATTCAACATAAATATTCGTAGTTGCAAGCCCTAGATGAGGATGAAAAACTCATGTCAAATCTAATCCCACACTCAAACATGGGTGTTGTAAGCCTTGAGGAGATTCATAAGCCTAACATGAATACAATGATGATGGATAAGAATCCTAGGTCATATTTTCCACCTTTTTTGTTAACTTTTGAAATTTATAACAGGAACCTACACAATTGTTTGGTTGAATTTTGTGATTCCTCCAATGGTATTCCTTTTTTCTTATGCAATAAGTTAAGTTGTACCCCTACCAAAATAGAAAAAACATATAATTCAACTAGACAAAACCGAAGTGAAATTTATTGGGTAGGTAAAGGATGTTACTATTAGGATTTCCTCTAACGCAAAGTTCCATCAGGTAATATATATCATAATTGTGGACATTTTGAAGGTCTATGGTATTTTTTTAAGAAGGAATTGGTCTGCAAAGTTACATGGGTATTTTAGTACAGATTGGTCCCATTTATGGTTACCATACAAGGGACACGCCATCAATATCGAGATCAACTGAGAAAAATATTTGAATCATATTGTCATAGACTTGTAAGCCCCTAATGAACCTTCCGCTATTGAATTCCCATTCTTAGGAAATTACTCATGTGAGTTCGATTTCAGTAATTTCTCGCCCTGCTTTTATGAAGTGTTACTTTCCCAGAGGTCAGAATTATCACTTCATGATAGTCCTGAAATGATTGAGAAATGTAATAAGTCTAAACAAAATACCCATTCTCAAGCCAACAACACTAAAATGACAGTTCCAAAGTTGGAATGGGATAAGAGAGTTCCAAACTTTGTGTTTGAAATATGGAGTTTGTACTTTGATGGATAAAAATATCAATAAGGGGATGGCGTTGGATGCATTTTCATTAATCAAACAAGAAAACATAGTTTTTTGTTCTATAGAGTGGAATATGAGTGCACAAAAAACACTTGCAAATACGAGGCATTGGTCTAATGACTTGAGAAATATATTAACTTAAATATAATGGAACTAGTTTTCTTTGAGGATTCAGAAATCATCATTAGATAGGTCAAGAACACTATCCATTACAATTACCTCCATTTGTGGAATTATCAAGAAGAAGTTTACACGATGATAGAAAATTTCGTAGCATTCAACTTCAAAGTCGTACCTCAATCCAAAAATATGTTGGTTGATTCTTTGGCCATAACAGTTTCAAGAATGTCTCCCTTAGAGGATTATGAAACTTCTAGGTTTTCCATAGAATTGTTATACAAGCCTTCGATCCCATATAACATTGATAATTGGAGGGTATTTGAGGGACATGAAGATATCATATCCTTTTTTAATAATGAATAAAATTTTAGGGATTTGGTAATTAATGATGATTTGTTTCAAGAAATGATTGCAGGACAGGATAATCAAAGCCCTAACCTAACAAAAGGAAGTGAGCCAAACCATCTTAAAATCCACACTATACCTCAGGGAGTAGTCAATATTGAGAAACTATTTGACTTATATAAGAAATTTAAGAAGCCAAAAAATACCAAAACCAATAGTTCATGTCCATTCTATGAAGTCATAAATCTAGGAACTACTGACAACCCCTGGAATTCCAATCTTGGGATATCATTGTCATATGAAGAAAATAAGTCCTACATAAGTTTTTTTCAAAGAGTACTAGGACATTTTTGCATGGTCATACGAATATTTGAGATTGTACGACACTAGGACCATCCAACACACTATCCCATTAACACCTTAGGTCAATCCTTTCCATCAAACGCTTTGGAAATTTCACCCATCCCTCAAACCCTTGATGTGGATGAAACTAAAGAAATTGTTGGATGAAAATATGATATTCCCAGTAGGTAACTCTACATGGGTAGCCAATCTCGTACCTGTCAATAAAAATTATAGGGAAATTTTCTTATGTGTAGATTTTAGAAATCTAAATAGGGACTCAACAAAAGCTAACTACACTATCCCTTCCATGGAACAACTTTGACAGATCGTATCAGTAGGGAAAATATTCTCGCTTCTATATGGTTTCTTAGGATACAACCAAGTGTTAGCATCGGAGGAGGACATATTGAAAACAACCTTCTAAACTAAACGTGAAACATTTTCCTACAAACACATGCCATTTGGGATAATCAATTTGGGAGCTACTTTCCAAATATCCATGTATGTGGAATTTCAAGGATTAATTAAAAAATGTGTAGTGGTATACCTAGATGACGTTATGTTTTTGTCCAAGTATAGGGATTATCATATTGCCCATCTCACCCAAATTTTTGAAAGATATTGAAAGTATGGGATATCCTTGTACCCGAAAAATACTATATTTGGAGTAGAAGAAAGAAAAATATTAGGTCACGTCATTTATAGGGATGGTATCAATATCGATCATGAATTCATAAAAAAAAATCACAACTGCCACTCCCTCATAAAAAAAAGGATATGAAATCTTTCTTTGGAAGGATTAATTTCATAAGAAAGTTCACTCCAGATTTCAGAGACACAGTTAAACGCCTACAAAGAATGATATGCAAGGATGTTGAATTTAAATGGATTGATGAGGGAAAGGAATAGTTCAAAAACATTTATAGTTCCATATTCTAATCCCTTGTACTACACTTCCCTGATTTCAACAAATATTTTCATATTTACACTTTATCTTCAATTAAATCATTGGTTCCAATCCTTACTAAAAAGGATGATGAAAAAAATGAGGCACCTGTCTCATTCATGAGAAACAAATTACAAGGAACAAAGCTTAATTACCCATCCATTGACAAAGAATCCTACATTGTCTATAAAGTAGTGAAACACTTTAGACCTTACATCCTTAAGAATCATACCAAGTTCATAGTGCCTTATACATTCATTAGGTCAATATTCAAAAAGCAGGGAATGGCGGAAAGAAGAGGCAAGTGGATGGATGTCATCAAATAATTTTATCTAGAAATTAAACCAAGAATAATTGTCAGAGGTCAGGTACTGTGCAAACTGTCTACAACATCCCAAGATCTTATAGAAAATAGGGATTCGGGTTGGGAAAATGAGTTGACTTTATGGTGTGGTGAAGTATTGTACACCCTAACCACACAAGACTCTTGGTATGTTGACCTATCTTATTTTCTCCATCATGGTACCTTCCCTCAATACTTGAAACCGAGAGAAAGAAGAGAACTCAAGATAAAATCCACCCAATACCATATTATTAACTCTATACTTTTCTACTTAAATTATGATGTTGTTTTGCTATGATTTCTTGAAAAGGAAGATGTTGAAAGGGTGTTGAAGGAACTATGGCCCCTAAGATTTTAAGGGTAGGATATTATTGGACAAATTTTTTTAGAGATGCTCTTGCATATGTTAGGAGATGAAAAGTTTGTCAGATGAGCGTTGGGAAGGAAAATAAAGCGACCATTCCACTATAATCAATGTTAATTCTAGTCCATTTGAAAAATGGGGAATAGATATAATATGCGAGAAAAACACAAGCTCATCCAAACTACATAAGTATATACTGACTGCTAATGATTATTTCACTCGATGGTCAAAATTCATTCCCCTTATTCATGTTAATGAGAAGGTGGTAATACAATTTCTAGAAAAACACATCATGACAAGGTTTGGGGTGCCTTCGGTATTGGTATTTGATAACGCTCCACATTTTTCTTCTACTCTCTTGAATGAATTTGCATTAGATACAAGGATTATAATAAAAAAAATTCCAACTATTGTCTGCGGGGAAATGGTGTTTCCGAGTCTACAAATAAAAACTTAATAAGGATTATTAATAATACAGTCACAAAGAATCACCAAAAATGGCATAATGATATACATAACACTCTTTGGGATGATAAGGTAACCCTCAAGGAATCATTAGGGAATTCCCCTTAATTTCTAGTGTATAGAAAATAATACATTTTTCCAACCTAACTATATCTCCCATCCATGCATATTTCCCATTCCTCAAGAAGACAACTCTCATCTAGTATTCGAAAGAGAATTGATACCCTCCTTATGGTTGAGGAAGAACAAGAAAAATTCAAAAGGAAGTTTGCATCCCATCAGCAAAAAGTCAAAAAATAGTTTTATAAACACAAGTCTTGTGATAAAAAATTTGAAGTAGGGGACATGGTTCTTAAGTGGGATAAAATCCACAAGACAAAGGCAAAACATCCGAAATTACAAATCATGTGGCTTGGACCTTTTCAACTCGATGAGAAAATTGGGGTACGAAATTATCGTCTACAAAACCTTAGGGGTGAACTCAAATCTATTCCCATCAATGACCAATCCCTAAATTGTTTATTTTCATAAGTTGTCTCCAAGAAAACTTCATGTATTATAGTTTTCCTTGTTTCTTTTAATTTTGTTTTGAGTTACGAGTTTGTTTCTTTCAATTTTCTTTCCTTTTGGTTTGATTTGTTTTGATTGATCTGATTTATTTTGATTTTCTTGTTTGATTGCTCTAATTATAACACGATTTCAAGTGTGTTCTTTGTCAAAGTGGTGGTTCAATCTACAGAATCTAGGTTATTATCTCTTAGTTTTAAATTTCGCAGAACAATGGGGAGAAGGTTTATTGGTTAGAGGATTCAATGCATGGGTAATTCACGTTTATGTATGTAGATTGCTTAAGGAAAAAACAAGTCGACTACCTCATGGTTTGCGAATATTGAGGGAAATGGAATAGAGGAGTGTGTGGTCAATACCCTGAACAGAGAGAAGTTAGTTATCATACTATTAAGAAGAGACAAAGAAGGAAAGGTATATGGTCCTAATCCTTCACTAGAAAAAAAATATACTCCTCCCTGGTTCATTCCCGACATGTATTCAACAAAAATAAACATAAAATAACAAGTTTGAATGTAATATTTGGAGGGTATGCAAATATCCCCACCTAGGTTATGGATTCTCCCTGGAAGTGGAGCAAGGTCTATGATATCAGGGTAACTTCATTGGGGGTATGGATGTTTGTTGGTAGTGGACCAACACCATGGTAAGGATCTAGAATTTAAAATAAAGTAATATCTTCATGTCCTTTTAACATTTTTGAATTTTGACTCAAGTCTCGATGAAAAGGTAGGACTCATTGGTTAAATGGAAAGAGGAATGTGTTCGAGTGAATCCCCGTGAGTAGTCAATGAGAATATCTTTGGGATATATGTATACATATTTGTGAGTCATCAATGGGTTGTTTCCTCAAGCTAATAACCATTTCCAAAGAAGTTTGTCAACATCATTATCGAGGGAAATAAAGAGTATGGTTTCTACCCGCGAATCACCATTTGTTGAGCACTCAACATGCCCTAAAACTTTTCCAATTTTTGGGTATCACTTTCTTTTTGTTGTTTGCACTGTTCCAATCGATATTTTTGCATAAGTTTCATCTTTACTATTTTGTTGAGATTCTTCATTGTTCATATCATTTGATTTTCATATATAAATCTATAAAGTGTTCAAAAAATCACTTCTAAAGGTAATGTTCTTTGATACCCGACAACTGTTGCTTTGAAACCTCGATGTCGATCAATGTCGAGTGTTGGTAAATTCAATATATGTGTCAATAGTGTGTCACAGTCTCGAGAATTTTGACACTGATTAACATTGAATGTTGGCCATTTAGGATACCAGCTATGCAAGGGTGTTTCTTTCTCATGAAAGTTTCGATGTCGATCTACATCGAGCGTTGACAAGGTCAGTTGAAAAAACACCCATTGTTAAGTCTGAGAGGTAGTTCCTACACTAGATTAACATCATAAATCAACACCTAGGATTGAAAATGGAATAATGAGTCGATAATGAGGTTATCCCCAAACGCTTATGGATATTGGCATCGACCGATCAAGAAGGAAACCAAAACATATCCTATAGTGTGCTCCCTCCAACTCCTTGAGGCTCAATCAATACTTTCCAATAAGAAATATGAGTCATTTAATTGTTTTTTCCAAAGATCTTTGAATTCATCAGGCGCATCCATCTCTAGCTCTTCATTTTTTGTGCATCTCTGTCTGTCCCACTGATCAATAGCTTCCATGATGATATCCTGAAAAATCTCCACACAGTCATCTCTATTTGATTGACGAATTTATTCATGAACTTGTCCCAAACAATCCTCAAATAGTTCAAGTTCCCAACTCCCGATCTCAAATATGCATAAATTAATGATTGTTTGAAATCCCTGATGCATCATTCGAATGTCTTTTCATGCTACTAATTTATGTGTATATTTTAATGCGAGAATTTACATAGATGATAGATGGAATTAATGAAAATATACAATGGATTTCCTGTACTAAAATGTAATGATTTTGGGTGTGAAGGCTAACTGTTATTTATTCAAATGTATTTGAATTTTTTCATAACTTCCAAAAAATTTCTTTGTTTTTCTTAACAACTCATGATTGATCATATTCCTCTTAAAAACTTAGTCGTGTTGTGTTTATTGAAAGGCTCAATACTGGCAGGTATTTCAACTCAAGAAACTCATCGCGTTCAAGGTATTTACCCTAATTGTCTTTGAATTTGTGTGATTTAGTGAGTACTGATTTCAACTATTTCATGCATAGAAAACATGCTTCCTAGATGACCAATGATTCATCGTCACCAAAGACTCCAAAAGGAGTAAGTGAGAAAATCATAGAGGAATCCAATTCAATTGTTAAGAAGTTGTAGTTTTCCCCAAAAGCAGAGTCAGTGATCAGAATTTTGCAAAAGAAGCCAACCAATCCACCTCCACTCTTCAAAGATAAAAATAATAACACATCATCCAAGGTAATACTCCCTTCCTGGATTTATTTGTACAAAAAAATCCACTATGAATATTTCCCAGAGTTTACACCTCATAATGACCTTGAGATGAACGAATTATATTACCAACTCTTTCAGAACATCAAGCAGTCTTCATTCTACATGGTAGCAGCCAAGACACCCATCTTGCCATGTGTTGAGCTCTTAGAGTTGATCATTCATCATGCCAATGCAGAGAAATTCTTGTTAAATAAAAAATATGGGGAATGTATAGGTGTGTTCTTGCCGACAGAGGTAAGTGTGTATTATAAAATTAAGGACACCAAAGTCAAGTTGAAAAAATATTTTATTTTGGTGTTCTATGAGTGCCATAATACTGGCCAATTGTTTTCATCCTGTTGGAGGGAAGATAATAAATTTTGAATCAGGAATCAGGGTGGTACAACAAAGAAAACCTCCAAGAAACCTACATTTTCCCAACAGCCTTGATATGTCATTTATACAAAGAAAAATATTTCTCCAATATCTTTGAAGCCTGGATGCCTTTGGCTCATATATTTGCTACATATAGAAGTACTTTTAACTAGGGAGATATTATCTCAAAACAATATAGAACCAATATAGAGGAAGCACAAAACCCAAAACTCAGAGAAACCCATGCATTCTACATGGCCTCTTATCTCCTGGATGTAATATGCACTAGGAATATTTTCCCTAGTCTCAACATATGCTTACATATTTTTAAAGTACCTGTACATGTTCACTTCAACATCCTATGGGAGAATAGGTACAGAAGGTCAATTGATTTAATTTGCGATGGATTAATATCTCAAGTATATTCTTTAATTTTCAAACAAGACTACCCAATACTCTCTGAGGTAGCTATGAAGCTAATATCCAATATTGGGCACTAGTACTTAGAGGAAAGAAGCACATTTTCAGAGCCATTAGAGCACCATACTTATTACCATTCCATGTACTCGACAATCTTTTGTTAGGATAAATATGTGACTAGACCATTCTGCAAGGGTTCAATAAATCTCTGGTAAAGAAAAAAAAATTGAATATTTATTCCCTATGGGTTTTATGTAGGCTACCATTTCATGAAATACACTACACAGGCCAAGAAAGAAGCTCATAGTTGGATAGAATATATGTTTTCCATTGTAAGATACATGAAACATCACCCTAGGGCATTGGTAGTTGAGCATGCTAGTGAGGTGGTGTCTCATTGGCCATACCCACATGAGAATTTTGAGGATGAAATATTCACAGAGAATGCCACCAAATGGGATAAAGCTTTGCAAAGGAAAGATAAACTAGACTTGGTCATTTTCATGGTCATTTCTAGGAATGAAAATTAGAATTCCTAGAGAATATATTAGGTGTAGTAGTAGTGTCGCAAGCTCAATAAGAAGTTTTATAGCATACAATGGATAGATCAAACTCTTAGAGGAATATGAAAGGATGATGCAACTACAAAGGGAAACTGTCATAGTGTCGAAAGTTAAATATGTTTTAATAACTCCAGTCACCCTCAGAGGAGAAGAAGAGAAGAAAACGCCCAAGAACATCTCAATGGAGAAATACACTCAACAACAAACTTCAGGGAGAACACTGATAGGAGGACCAAGAGATGAGGTAATTATTTTTTCGGGGGTCCTGGGACAAGTAACTCTTATCATTGTTGATTTGATCCCAATATATAGTGACAACAAGAAGGTAAACACTTAAGTTCCTTTTGTGAATGAATAATTAATAGATGTGTTAGATACAACGTCCCCAGGAACAAAATATTTATCTCAATAAAACCCAGATGTTGAATATTCATCACGAGGTGACACCACCAAAATAGACAAAAATGTTTGGCCCATAGGAAATAAAGATCTTGAGGAAATCACTCTAGGACCTACTATGCATTCCACACTACTAGGACCATCAAACCCAACCAGAAAAATGCAAATGTAGATATCATTGGAAATTCCCCAAGTACAAAGAAAGTCAGAGAATCACCGGTTAGGAAAACTATGGCATCAACGAGAGATGTTGGAATGTATCAAATGACTTAAGAATGAATTGAAGAAACCAGTCATGAGAAGCCTAAAGTTAGAAAGGGAAAAGAAACAATACTTTAAAATCTTCATACACCAGGTACTTTAGGAAATTCTCTTTCATGGGTGGATCAACCAATCCCAGAGCTGGTGGAAAAATTACTCAATGTCAAAGCCATCACTTATGATGGGAAAATAAAATTGGTTGTGAAAATAACTATGAAAAAGAGAAGAATCACTTTGGATTGTGCGGTAATGATCACCATGGAATAAACCCTACTAGAGGTAGGGAAATACAGGGTAAGTGAGTTATTAGGGGAAGGTGTGGCTATATCTAGTTCCACCATAGAAATGGAAAAAGAGGATGAAAAACAATTTGATTCTATGAGATTAGAGTTGGTGCATCTCATACATCAAGTGGAATACTATCAGGACACTACCCAGGTGGTTAGGTTCATGAGAATTTAATTTGAATATATTTATACTGACTTTAGATCAGATAGGGAGGTTTTTATGACTATGGTGATAAGTTACCAAAGGGATAATTTTCTCGTCCTCGTAGCATATAAATAAATTATGAGATGAGCGGAGGAGGCTCATCAATTATTGTCACATATCAAGTATATTAGAGAGATAAAAAAAGGGTCGAGGGGAAGAAGAACATGTAATTAAAATGATTACAGAGGAGATTTTAGTCAAGATCAGGGTAGTAGAAAAATATTGGGTACAATTAGTAATTGAACCAAAACATATGGGATGAATGTCTCAGAAATTGGAACAACATAAACCAGAGGATGATAAACCTTCAACTTCAATAATTTGATGCTCCTGATGATTTCATTGAATTACGCGTTATAGTCTAACGGTTCGGAGAGATCAATGTAGAATTTGGAGCGAAGTTATGGATATATCAACACTTGAAAAGGGACAAGTGAAGAGAATCATTGACATACTGATAGGAGAAGTGTTGGCCCTACGACAACTAATTTCTAAAATAGAGAAATTCATAAACTAGGTCATGGAACCAAAGGATAAGCTCAACATGTTGATGGATCAACATTGATTTCTATACCTGGATATATGTGAAGATTTGTTCTCACCGTGGTCTAATTATGACAAGTAAAATCCTATGAGATAACTAGAACTCATTGAATATACATTGGCAAGAACATGATGGTGTCATGAAATTGTGTTATACTGTAACTAGAATTATTTCTGGTTATTCCTCGTTTCTACATATGTATTCTTTTATTATATCATGTTTTTTTATTAGTCAATAAGGATATATTAGTGTTTAATATTGGTTGAAGAGTGGTGTCATCTACATGTTGTTAGTAAGAGTTTATCCTAAACACATCCTTCATAAGATTTTTTTCATCGGACACTTAATAAATGAGATTATATAGAATCAAAAAATAAATCTATAAATACCCATTTGAAAACATATTAAATCCCATAGAAACTTATCAAATCATCCATCTAGAGAATCACATCAATCAAAATAGGGAAGAGTCTAATTGGGCCTCATCTCTGGGTGTGATTCCTATTGTTGAGTTAAAGGAAATTTTGACCCCTCAACAAAATTGGCACTAGAAGGAGGGCATAACAAATGCATTTCCAATAAAAATAGTTCTTTAAACAAAAGATTATCCCAAATTGCCTACAGATTCAAAATAACCCATATGCATGGCTATTCTTTCTCCGGATATCCTTAATATTGAAGGTACCCCCACTACAAGTGAGTCATCTCACATTGAAGATAGTTCATACCTTCACCCAAATATACCTTATGCGATCCCTCATGAAGAAATCAACATGTTTAGAAGGATCAGTAGAGCCTATGCTCAATAGATCAGAGCACTACCATTTGCTATGTTTCTCCCTTGAGGGAAGAAAACTAGAAGACTAGTTTTCAATACCACAGATCACACCTTTGTTCATAAGGTTGAATATCTGATATATTTTTCTCTCACTGAAATTTACCAACCTCTGAGTTTCATTTCTAGAAATATTCTTGTCACCCCACTAACAAGTACCTATTCGAGCACAAACAATTCAAAGTATGAGGAAGAAAGTTCTTATTCAGAAAATTCAGATAATGGGTAAGATAATGTGTAAAATAAAAATTGATAAATTACATAGGGTAAAAACCAACCTGCAAACAATTATCCATGGTTGGCCAGGTATGCCCAAGCCTTAACAAGAATATTGCATCATTTTCCTAGGCACCTAGAAAAACTTCTCCAAAAATTTGATCTTGAAACCTCTGCCTTACTTGAGGATCATATAAAGAAATTTATATTGGTGATAAGATTATAAAATGTTTAACATGAATACTTAGTATGCATATTGTTCCCTTATATCATTTATAATGTGGCATCAACATGGTATTTCAATCTCCCAGTTCGATCCATTAACAGTTGGACAAAATTCAGAAAGATTTCTTGGATAAATTTCTCGAGGAAACAAATATTGGGGCCATGATGGATCAAATATTCACTACCACCATGGGCCCCAATGAGAAAGTCAAGGAATTCAACCAATGTTTTAAAACTATCATGAACAAGTTTCAAACAGATGTCAAGCCCACCTAAGAACTATAAATTGAGGTGTATGCCAATGCATTACTAGCCTCTATCTCCATGTTAGTTAAGAGGGATGCTAAAGTTATTCTTGACGAAACATTTGAAGAAGATAAAATTAATTAATTTCAAATGAAAGAATGAAAATATAGTTAGGTTTCTTTATTAAATAAAGAGACACAATAGGCACCTAGGTGAGGTCTTTTGTTAACATGGTCTCCTAGTAAAAAAATGGAACATAACGTGGAAAAGGAAAATGCATATATGGAAAGATTGCAAAGAATGGTTAAGAACTTGTCCAATGATATTGTAGACATGAAGAGGAATGGAAGGGAAGGAATATCAAACACTAGGCCTTATAAAATTTTCTTTATGAAACATCCACCTTTTAAAGCCTTAGATCCCCCTCCTACCAACTTGAACATTGACTTGTGAGAGGTCACCTCATAGTCATATTTTAACTATCATCAAGAAAATCATTTAGAAATGGATTGCACTAAATGGGTGAATGTTATGAATCTTTTGGAAAATCATTTCTTGGATGGTTTTTCTATAAACAAACAACCCAACGATCATATGTCAAATACTGGGGAAAATCAAGTTATTGAATGACCTGAGCGAACAACTATGGTTCTATGGGATGTTAGTCATACATCATATTTTGGCGTTCCTAGAGAAGAAGAATAAATTATTGAAATCTTGGCAGTCCAAAATAGGAGCAAGGAACCCATTACAAAAAACAAACCTACCATTGCATAAGATCCTAAGAGAACCCCAAAATCTACCCTTTAATCTCAACCTACCGTACCAATGAATTTTTTCCTGAGGCTACCAACTCACAAAAACTAAAGTATAATGTGGTAGAAGACCTGAATAAATTGAAATATAACATTTCGGTGATGGACTTGTGTAAAATTGCTCAACAAAAATATTTACAATTGCAAGCCCCGGATGAGGACGACAAACTCATGTCAAATCCAAACCCACACTCAAACTTTGTTGCATGAAGTCTTCAGAATATTCAGAATCCTAACATTAATACGATGATGACCGATAAGAATCCTAGGTCATATGTTCCACATTTTCTTTTAACTTTTGAAATTTATAATAGGAACCTACACAATTGTTTGGTTTACCCTCGCGATTCTTCCAATGTTATGCCTCTTTCAGTATGAATTAATTTAAACACTACCCCTACCAAAATAAAAATACATATAATTCAACTAGACAAAGTTGAAGTTAAAGATATTGGGGAGATAAAGGATGTTATGATTAGGATTTCCTCTAACCCAATGTTTCATCAGGTCATAGATATCATAATTGTAGACATTTTAAATGCCTATAGAATGTTTTTAAGAAGGATATGGTATGAAACTTTACATGTTTATTTTAGTACGGATTAGTCCCACTTATGGTTACCATTCAAGGGAAATGCCAACATGATCAAGATCAGCTTAGAAAAATATTTTAAGCATATTGTCATAGGCTTGGAAGCCCCTAGTGAACCTTCCTCTAATGAATTCATAGTCTTAGTAAATTACTTTTGTGAGTCTGAGTTCAGTAATTTCTCTCCCTATTTTTACAAAGTATTACTTTCCCAGAGGTCAAAATTATCACTTCATGATAGTCTTCAAATAAATGAGCAATGTAATAAGTATGAACAAAATACCCATGCTAAAGCCAACAACACTAAAATGATAGTTCCAAGGGTGGATTGGGACAAGAGAGTTCCAAACTTTGTGTTTGAAATATGGAATCTATACTTTGATGGATCAAAATATCAACAAGGGGATGGCTCTCAATGCATTTTCATTAATTCAGCAGGAAAACACAGTTTTCCTTTCTAAAGATTGGAATTGGACTGCACAAACACCACTTCCAAATATGAGATGTTGGTCCAATGACTTAAGAAATCTATTAACTTAAATAGAAAGGAAATATTTTTATTCAAGGATTCAGAAATCATCAATAGATAGGTCAAGAACACTATCCATTACAATTCCCTCCATTTGACGAATTATCAGGAAGAAGTTCAGAGGCTGATAGAAAATTTCCTACCATTCAACATCAAATCCATACCTCGATCCAAAAACATGTTGGTTGATTCTTTGGCCACAAAAGATTCGAGGTTGTCTCCCTTAGAGGATTATGAAGCCTATAGGTTTTCCATAGAATTGTTGTACAATCCTTCGGTCCCAAATAAAGTTGATAACTCCGGAGGGTATTTCAGGGAGATGAATAGATCATATCCTTTTTTAATAATGAATAAAATTTTAGGGATTTGGAAATTGACGATGAATTTTTTCAAGCAATGATTGCAAGATAGGATAGTAAAATACCTAACCTAACAAAAGGTAGCTAACCAAACGATCCTAAAATACACACTATACCTCAGGGAGTAGTCAGTATTGAGAACCTGTTTGACTTACACAAGAAATTTAAGAATCCAAATAATATCAAAACCAATAGTTCATGTCCATTCTATGAAGTCATAAATCTAGGAATTTTTGACAACCCCTGGAATGTAAATCTTAGGATATCGTTGTAATATGATGTAAATAATGCCTACCTAATGTTTTTCAAAGAGTACCAAGACATGTTTTCATGGTCATATCAAAATTTGAAAATGTATGACACTAGGATCATCCAAAACACTATCCCATTAAGAACTGACGTCAATCCTTTACAACAAAAGTTGTGGAAATTTCACCCATCCCTCGAACCCTTGATGTAGAAGAAACTAAATAAACTTTTGGATGTAAATATAATATTGCAAGTAAAGAAATCTACATGGGTATCCAATTTGGTACCCATCAATAAAAATTATGGGGAAATTTGCTTATGTGTATATTTTAGAAATCGAAACAGGGCCTCAGCAAAAGATAACTACCCTATCCCTTCCATGGAACAACTTATATAGATCGTATCAGGAGGGAAAATGTTCCCACTTCTAGATGGTTTCTCAAGATACAACCAAGTGTTAGTATTAGAGGAGGACATATTGAAACCAACCTTCTAAACTAAATGGGGAACATTTTCCTACAAAAGCATGCCATTTGGGATAATCAATGTGGGAACTACTTTCCAAAGACACATGGATGTGTAATTTAAGGGATTAATTAACAAATGCGTAGTTTTATACCTGGATAATGTTATGGTTTATTCCAAGGATAGGGCTGATCATACCACCCCTCTCACCCAAATTTGAAAGATATTGGAAGTATGGGATATCCTTGAACCTGAAAAAAACTTTATTTGGAGTAAAGGAAAATTAGGTCACCATTTCTAGGGATGGTATCCATATTGATCCTGAATGCATAAAAAACATTCACAAATTCCACTCCCTCATAACAAAAAGGATATGAAATTTTTCTTTGGAATGATTAATCGTGTAAGAAACTTCAGTCCAAATTTCATACAGATAGTTAAACCCCTACAAAGAATGATATGCAAGGATGTTGAGCTTAAATGGACTAGTGAGGGAAAGGGACATTTCAAAAACATTAATACTTCTATATCACAATCCCCTGTACTACGCTTCCCTAATTTCAACAAATATTTTTATCTCTACACTTTCTCTTCAGTTCAATAATTTGTTGTAGTCCTTACTCAAAAGGATGATGAGAACAATGAGGCACCTATATAATTCATGAGAAACAAATTACAAGGAATGGAGAATAATTACTCAGCCAATGACAAAGAAGCCTATGTTGTCTATAAATAAGTGAAACACTTTAGACCTTACATCTTCAATAATCATTCCATGGTCATAGTGTCTTATGCATTCATTAGGTAACTATTCACGCAGCAAGAAATGGGAGAAAGAAGAGCCAAATAGATGGATGTCATCCAAGAATTTGATCTAGAAACTAAACCAACAAGAATTGTCAGAGGTCAAGGACTGTGGAAAATGGTCAAAGAATTCCAAGATCTTATAGAAAATGGGGATTTGGGTTGCGAAAACAAGTTGACTTTATGGTGTGCTGAAGTATTGTACATCCCAATTACATAAGAATTTTGGTATGTTGACCTATATTATTTTCTCCATCATGGTACCTTCACTCCATACATGAAACCGAGAGAGAGAGAGAAGAGCACTTAGGATAAAATCCACCTGATACCATTTTATTAACTCTGTACTTTTCATCTTAAATTATGATGGTGTTTTGATATGATTTATCGAAAAGGAATATGTTGAAAGGGTGTTGAAGGAACTCCACGACGGTCCTGCAAGGGGCCATTTCGAAGGAGAGACTACGACCCATAATATTTTAAGGGTTGGATATTATTGGTCCACCTTTTTTAGATATACTCATGCATGTGTTAGGAGGTGAAAATATTTTTAGCTGAGCATTGGGAAGGAAAACAAAGTGTCCATTGAACTAAAATTAGTGTTAATTTCTAGGCCATTTGAAAAATGGGGAATATATATAATAGGAGAGAAAAACCTTATCTCGTCCAAACAGCATAAGTATATACTGAATGCTACTGATTATTTCACCCGATGGTCATAAGACATTCCCCTTACCCATGTTAATGAGAAGGTGGTAATACAATTTCTAGAACGACACATGATGACAAGGTTTTGGGTGCCTTCATTATTGTTATTTCATAACGGTGCACATTTTTATTCTACACTCTTGAGTGAATTTACAGTAGATACATGGATTATATTGAAGTATTCTTCCAACTATTGTCCATAGGGAAATGGTGTTGTCGAGTCTACTAATAAAAACTTAATAAGGATTCTTAAGAAGAAAGTCATAGAGAATCACCATAACTGGCATAATGATTTACATAATGCTCTATGGGATGATAAGGTAACCCTCAACGAAGCACTAGGTAATTCCCCTTAATTTCTGGTGCACATAAAAGAATCCATTTTGCCAACCAAAATATATCTTCCATCCTTAGATCTTTCCCATTTCTCAAGAGGAAAACTCTCATCCTGTATGAAAGAATTGATACCCTCCTTATGGTTGAGGAAGAACGAGAACAATTCAGAAGAAATTTTGTGGTCCATCAGCAAATAGTTAAAAAATAGTTTGATAAAAACAAGGCTTGCAATTAAAACTTTGAAGTAGGGGACACGGTTCTTAAGTGGGATAAAATCAACAAACCAAAGGAAAAACATTCTAAATTCCAAAATCTGTGCTTGGACCTTTTCAATTCGATGAGAAAATTGGCATAGGAACTTACCATCTACAAAACCTTAGGGGTGAGATAGAATCTCTTCCCATCAATGACCAAGCCCTAAAGTGTTTTTTTTCATAAATTTTCTCCAAGATAGTTTCATGTGATATAGTTTTCCTTATTTATTTTAATTTTTTTTTGAGTGAGAAGTTTGGTGCTTTCAATTTTCTTTCGTTTTGGTTTGATTTGTTTTGATCGATATGATTTCTTTTGATTTTCTTGTTTTGATTGCTCTGATTATAACACGTTTTCAGGTGTGTTTCTGTCAAATTGGTGGTGCAATCTACTGCAACTAGGTTATTATCTCTTAGTTTTAAATTTCGCAGAACAATGGGGAAAATGTTTATTTGTTAGAGGATTCAACACATGGGTAATTCAAGTTTATTTATGAAAATTTCTTAAGGAACAAACAATTCAACTAACTCATGGTTTGGGAATACCTAGGGAAATGAAATAGAGGAGACTTTGGCCAATACTTCGAACAAAGGAAATTATGTTCTCATACTATTCAGAAGAGACAAAGAAGGAAATGTATATAGTCCTGATCCTTCACTCGAAAAACAATATCGTCCTCCCTGGTTCATTCCCGACACATATGCAACAAATATATACACAAAATAAGAATTTTGAATGTAAGATTGGGAGGGTATGTAGATATCTCCATTGGGGCTATGGATGCTCCCTATTAGAGGAGAAAGGTCCATGATATCGGGGTAACTCCATTAGGGATATGGATGCTCGATGGCAGTGGAGAAACCCCATGGTAAGGTTCTTGACTTTCAAATAAAGTAATAACATTATGTTCTTTTAAATTTTTTTAATTCTAACTCAAATCTCGACGAAAAGGTAGGAGCCACTGGTTAAATGGAAAGAGGAATGTGTTCGGGCGAATCCCCATGAGCAGTCAAAGAGAATGTCTTCGGGATATATGTACAAATATTTATGAGTCGTCAATGGGTTATTGCCTCAATATAATAACCAATTCCCAAGAAGTATGTAAACATAATTACAGAGGGAAATAGAGAGTATGGTTTCTACCATCAAATCGTCATTTGTTGAGCACTCAACACACCCTAAAATTTTTCCAATTTTCGGGTATCACTTTATTTTTGTTGTTTGCATTGTTCCAATTGATATTTTTACATAAGTTTCATATTTAATGTTTTGTTGGGATTCTTCATTGTTCATATGGTTTGATTTTCATATATAAATCCATAAAGTCTTCAAAAAATCAATACTAAAGGTAATGTTCTTCGATACCTGGCAATTGCTTCTCTGAAACATCGATGTCGATCAATTTCGAGTGTCGATCAATTCAATATATGTTTCAACAATCTTTCACAGTATTGAGAATGTTGACACTGATTAATGTATAGCATTGGTCATTTAGGATACCAGTTGCTCAAGGGTGTTGTTTTCTCATGAAGGTGCCAACATCGATCAACATTGAGCATCAACGAGGTCAGTTGAAAAAATACCCATTGTTAAGTCTGAGAGGTAGTTCCTACACCCGATTAACATCAAAAATTGACACTCAGGATTGAAAAAAGAATAATAGAATTCAAGTCTCTCATTTTGTTAATTTTTTTTGAAAATTTCGATGCTCGATTGTAAAGTGTATTTGACTTCAAGTATAAAAGTGAATCAGTATAAGTAGCTTTAATATTTTAGAGTTATCTATTTTTCATCCATCTTTTCTTTTATAAAGTAACTTCATTGTAAAATTGATCCCCACTTCTTTTTATAAACATGGGTCACTTCATAAAGCAACTTATACGTGGTCCTTTTGTTACCGTTTATTCCTTTTTAAAAAAGGGCATAACTTTCACATCCAAAGTCTATTTTTATTGCCATTTTTTTAAAACCGCCTAGTTTTTTGAGATATTTCCATCCATATCATCAATTTCAATTTTTAAATCCATATTATCTACATATTTAATATGGCTGCTTCAAGTAATCTTATTCTTACCAGCACCAACTACTTCCAATGGAAATCCCATATGGAGGTTTTATTAAGAGGTAAAGACTTGTACCAAATTACCTTGGGAAAGGTAACAAAACCTACTGATGTCGATAAGAAATTCAAATGGGATAATAGAAATGGTGAACAACATGGACTAATCAGAATGCCCATCTCTCCTGATTTAAGGTTCCACCTTCAACAAATTCATAAACCCAAAGAAGGTTGGGAAAATATTGAATTTGTGTTTGGTAAACACAATATTATTCGAGCACAACAATTAGAAAATAAAGTACCGACTTTAAGTCCAAGTGATATTTATTGCATTGAAGATTATCTATCTAAGTTTAAAACACTCAGAATTTTATGTGAAGAATGTAATATAAAGATAGAATAATATTATTGCATCTATATTATTATTTCTAAGATAGGTAGTGCTTATTTTGTGTTTTTATCTACCTTTTATGCCACGCAAGAGGCTCTAGGGGAAAATTATTAAAAACCCAGTCTTGAGAAATTTTGTGATGCTTTGATTAGAAAGAAAAATGAGCTTGTACAGCTTGGAGTGATCAACACTGCAGGTACCTCCAACAATGCCTTACTCGCCCATCAGAAAGATAAACCCAAGAACCCCAATAAGCAACTTCCTCTCCACAAAAACACACAACATAAGGGTCCCAAACCCACTTTGACAACTTCTACTCCTAATGGTAATAAAGGAGAAAAACATAAAAATAAGAAGACTGACAGACATTGCAACTTTTGTGATAAAGATGGTCATTATGAGTCCAAATGCTTCAATAATATGGCAACTTTAGAAGATGTGATGAAGAATAAAAACATCAGTATTGATTCTACTTCTTCTTCTTCTTCTGATGGACATGCACTTTTTGGTTCTAGTTTCTCCTTGAATACAACTTATAGTTCTTCTTCTGATGAGTGACTTATTGATTCTAGAGAATCTTATCATATGGCTAAGGATAGAGACATATTTTATTCTTTAAATGAATGTAACATCAAGAAGATATTTTGTTGGTGATGATAAATATCTTAGTGTTGAAGGATATAGAACAATTCAAGTAGAAAATGGTCATTTCAATGATGTATTATGTGTTCCAAGTCTTTCTTGTAACCTTCTATTAGTATATGAAATCACTTATTTAGGTGAAGGTAAAACCGTAGAGTTTTCACCTCACCAAGTTGTAATCAAGGATCTAAAAGAACCTAAGCATGTTCTTGCAACTAGAATTGTTGATGATATTACTAGGTTCTACAAATTTGAAAACTTTGGGTCATCATTTTTTCATCAGCTTTTGTTGCTCATAGCGATGACTTGAGAAAACTTTGGCATGAGAGGTTTGGTAATCTAAACTATCACTCATTGCATAAACTATGTAATCAATAGATGGTGACTGGTCTTCTTCCTGTTTCATGTAGAGATGGTGCTTGTGTCGGTTGTGTTATCAACCAACATAATATGGATAGTTTTGAGAAATGCTCCTCTTGGCATGCCTCATGCCCTTTGCAGCTTGTTCAAAGTGATTTGCGGGGTTCACTTTCTTATCCATCTTTTTTTGGGTGAAAGTATTTTTTAACATTCATTGATGACTTTTCCAAATGTACTTGGGTTTACTTACAAATTAAGAGAGAATTTTTTGAAATTATTTTTTCCTACAAGCCCTTTGTAGAAAAGAAATATGGACATCAAATTCAAAGGTTAAGAACATATAATGGAGGATAATATGTGAACAATAAGTTTACAAGTTACTTCACTACAAAGGGCATCTAAATGCAACAAACTATTCCATATACACCACAACAAAATGGTGTTGTTGAGAGAAAGAGCCACACATTAAAATAAATGGATAATTGGATGATCAATGCAAGGCACTAAGTCTAAAGCATTGGGAGGAAGCCATCAACTATGAAAATTAAATAGTAAATAAAACTCCCACAAAGGCTCTTAAAAATATAACACTGGAAGAATCTTGGACTAAAATTAAACCATATGTAAGTCACTTCTATGTATTTGGCAGTATAGCATGGGCTCACATTCCTAATGAGAAAAGGAAATCATTGCAAACTAAAATTGAGACGTGTATATTTGTTGGTTATTCTAAAGATGTCAAAGGTTATAGAATTATTCAACCACGTTGTAATGAAATTATTATTCGAAGAGATGTTAAATTTTATGAAAATATCTTTGTCTATGAGCCTAATTTGTTGTTTGGGCCTTCTTTGTTCTACGAGGGTAATTTGACATTTGTGCCTTCTTCAGCCTGTGAGCCATATTTGGCATTTGTGCCTTCTTTTATACCTATTCTGGTTTCTTCTTCAGATGATGATACAAAGGCAGAAAAACCACCTCCCGCTCACCTTCCTCCAAATGATTACTTTGAACTTGAACCAACACCATCTCCATCGCTTCCTATATGGATCCATTCAACACGAGAAGTAGTTGGTGATCTTGTCGGTGATCCTTTAGATCATCGTTGGACAAGTTCACAGTTCTAGTGAGCCTATTCTCTTTTGGCTCAAGTTTCAGAGACTCATGATCTAGAAACATTTGTAGAAGCTTCGGGTCATCCAAATTTGGATACAACAATGAATGAAGAGTATCATTCTTTAATGGAAAACGGTACTTGGGATATTGTACCTCTTCCAAATGGAAGAAAAGTTGTCAGATGTAAATGGTTTTATGAAACTAAGTATGCATCAAAGGGAAGTTTTGAAATAAAAAAGGCTCAATTAGTTGCCAAATAATTTTCCCAAGTTGAAAGAATTGACTATAATGAAACCTTTTTCCCTATATCCAAAATGAATTACATCCACCTTGTTCTTTCCCTTTCTACCTCACATAAATGGGAGATGTATCAGATGGATGTTAAATCCACCTTCTTGAACAGAGATTTTCCAGAAGAAATATACATGGAACAACCTCCTGGCTATGTCCAGAATGACTCTAACCTTGTTGGTACCCTTAAGAAATATCTTTATGTTCATAAGCAAGCTCCTCAAGCTTGGTATTCCAAAATGGACAACTTTGTTATTGACACTAGATTCTCTAGATGCCATTTTGATCCTAATGTCTATACCAAGAAAGTAGGAAGCCATATCATAATCCTTGTCCTTTATGTTGATGACCTTATCCTTATTATTAGTGACTCAAAACTTTTAAACCATGTGAAAAACAACCTTAAGAAGAAATTTAAAATGATAGACTTAGGCCTTTTCTACTATTTCCTTGGCCTCCAAGTTTTGAAAATGAATGAAGGAATTTTTGTTTCCCAGTCTAAGTATGCTTGTGAAAATATTCATCTCTTTCACATGGATGATTGTAAACCAACCCATTCTCCCTTCTAGTATGGAGTTAATATTACTAATACTTGTACTTCTCCCGAAGTTGATGCCACCATGTACCATCAGTTAGTTGGTAGCCTCTTATACTTTACTCATACTCGTCGTGATCTTTCCTTTGTTGTTTGTATCATTGCCTGGTATATGAAAACACCCCATGAAATCAATTGGAAAGAAGCTATAATGATACTTCGCTATGGCTGTGGTACAATTTAGTTCAGGATACATTAAATTTCAGAGGGGACACCTTTATTGGTTGGTTTCACTGATTCAGATTGGGCTGGTGACCCTGATGATCAGAAGTCTACTGCAGGTTATGTTTTCATCCTTGTTTATGGACCTGTTAGTTGGGCCTATAATAAACAACAGGATATTGCACTTTTTTCAGCAGAAGCAAAGTATTGGGCACTAGTAAATGCAAGTCAAGAAGCCTTATGGCTTCAACATATTCTTTCAAAGTTTGGATTCCAGCAGCAACATCTGACCAGCCTTTGGTGCGACAATCAAAGTGCCATAAAGCTCGCCAAAGACCCAGTTCAACATCAACATAGAAAACACATCGATATACACATGGACTTCATCTGAAAGCTCATTCATGATCAAGTTATTGAATTGCTCTTTTCCTTAMAAATTATCAAGTTGCAGACATTTTYACAAAGTCTCTTATAGAAGTGAAGTTTTCCAAACTTTGATCTATGTTAGGAGTTTAGTAAGTTGTCATTAAGGAGGGATAGTCTGTAATTCCTCCTTCCTTTTCCTATTGTGTCACTATTGTAAATTATTCAATACTATCCCAAGTTAGGAAGGGGGTTTAGTTAATATCTACTTGGTTTAATGTGTTGTTAGGTAAAAGTTTGTTTCTTAGTGTGTTTATTTAGCATGCATTAGTATACATTTGTAGTTAGGAAATCCAACAGTCATGATATGTTCCTGACATAGAGTGATCTCACGATTCATATTATACTCCATATTAATGGCCATTGATTTGTGGATTAACACCTAATTGGTCCATGATCTATATYTAAAGAGGATGAAGGGTCATTTTACAATGATCGATTGTGAGAAAATATATTATAAAATATCTATGTAATATTTTTTTTCCATTAATAAACTGCTCCAAGTGGTCACATTGGCTTGGTTTGTRGATATTTCCCCATAGGGGTTTTACCATGTCAAAACATCAGTGTGTTGATCTTTGATATAGTTGTGTGAGTGGTTACTGAATATTTTCTTCCTCTGTTGGAATAACCRTGTTTTCAAAGAATATGATGATCGAATCACATGTGAAAAATCTATGAATCTCTATTTGATCGATGGAATTAGACATGACCTAGTCCCAAAAAATCCTCAAATAGTTCAAGTTCCAGACTCCCAATCTCAAATACACATAAATTAATGATCGTTTGAAATCTATGATTCATCATTCCAATGTCTCTTCACTCTATTGATTTATGTGTATATTTTACTTCGAGAACTTTCACAAACGATAGAAGGAATTAATGAAAACATACAATGGATTTCCTGTACTAAAATGTAATGATTTCGGGTGTGAAGGATAACTATTATTTGTTCAAATGTATTTGAATTGTATCATAACTTTCAAAAAAATGATTTTTTTTTCTTAACAACTCACGATTGATCCTTTTCCTCTTACAAACTTAGGTGTATTTTGTTTATCACAAGGATCTAGACTAGTAGGTATTTTGGCTCAGGAAAATCATCGCACGCAAGGTATTTACCCTAATTGTCTCTGAAGTTGTGTGATTTAGTGAGTACCAAGTTAAATTGTTGCATGTGTAGGAAATATGTTGTCCATATGACCAATAACTCCTTGGTCACCAAAGATCATAGAAGGAGGAAGTGAGAAAATCAGAGAGGCATCTAGTTCAGCTGTTAAGAAGATGGAGTTTCCCCCAAAAGTGGATTCAGTGATCAAAAAGTCACAAATGAAGCCATCCAACCCACCTCCACTCTTCAAATATATGGATAATAACATAACATCCAAGATAATAGTTCATTCATGTCCTGATTTATAAAACAAAATCTAGTATGAAGATTTCCCATAGTTTACACCTCACAGCGACCCCAAAGTGAGGGAGTTAGATGAGCAACTCTTCTAGAACATCAAGTGATCATTTTTGTACATGGTATAATCCAATACACCCATATTTCCATGTGTTTATATCTTAGAGTGGATCATTCATCATGTTGATGTAGAAAAGTTCATGTTAAATAATAAAGATGGGGAATGTATAGGTGTGTTCTTGCCAATAAAGGTAAGAGTTTATTATAAACTCAAGGAAACCGAATTCAGGTTGAACATATATTTTATTTTTATATTATATGATTTCCATAATACCGATCAATTTTTATGATCCTAATGGAGGGAGGATAAGAAAATTGTGAATCAGGAATCAGGGTGGTACAAAGCAATCAACCTCGAAGAACCCTACATTTTCCTGATGACCTTGACCTATTGTTTACATGGAGAAAAGGATTTATATAGGTTATCCAAAGCTTGGATTCCTTTGTCTCATTCAATTGCTACATATGGAAGTAATTTTAACTGGGGAGTCATTATCTCGAGACAATTGAGCATCAATATAAAGGAAGCACAAAACCCAAAAATCGGAGAAACCCTCGCATTTTACATGGAATCTTATCTCTTTGATACAATATGCACTAGGAATGTTTTATTTATTCTGAGCCTAATTTGGTATATTTTTGAGGTACATGTACATGTTTACTTCAACATCCTATGGGAGAATAGGTACAAAAGGTCAATTTATTTAATTTGTGATGGCTTCATAGCTTGAGTGTATTCTTTAATTTACAAACAATACTGCCAAAGACTCTCTGGGGAAGCTAGGAAGGTAATCTCCAATATTGGGCACCAATAATTAGATGAAAGAAGCATATATATCATAATTTTCAGAGCCATCGAAGCACCATACTTATTGCTAATCCACGTACCTAAAAAGCTAGTGTTAAGAGAAGTATTCTACTAGACCATTATGAAAGGGTTCAATGCATCTCTACTAAATGAAAAAAAGAGAATACTTGTTCCCTATGTAGGGTACCATTTCATGAATGACACTACACAGGCCAGGAAAGAAGCTCAAAGTCAGATAGAGTACACGTTTTCGACCAAGAGATAAAGGAAACATGACACTAGGAAACTGGTATTTGAGCATGCTAGTTAGGTTGTGTCTCAATGGTGATACCCACATGAGGATTTTGAGGATGGAATATTCACAGAGAATGCTACCAACTAGGATGAGGTTTTGTAGAGGAAAGAGAAACTAGAGTTGGTCAAGTTCATAGCCCTTTCTAGGAATAAAAAATTAGACTTTCTAGAGAATACAATAGGGGAAATAGTAGTGGCACAAGCTCAAGAAGAAGTTTTAGAGAAGAGAGTCGACAGATCATAGGAACAAAGGCTCTTAGAGGAAGCTGAAAGGATGACGAAATTGTAAAGGGAAACCATCATAGTGTGGGAAGATACATCCATGTTAATAACTCCAGTCACCCTTGGAGGATAATAAGAGAAGGAAAACCCCTATAACACCTCAATGGAGGGATATGCTTAGCAACAGACTTCAGGGAGAATATCAATTAGAGAATCAGGAGTTGAGCCAATGGTTTTTTCGGGTGTCCTGCGAAAAGTGTCTCTTATCATTGTTGATTTGATCACAATATATAGTGACAAAGTGGAGGTAAAAACTTTAATGGTTATTTTGAATGAATAATTAACAGAGGTCTTATATACAATGACCCCAACACCATACTATTTAGATCAAGGATACCCAAATGATGAATATTCATCAGGAGGTGATGCCACCAAAATAGATGAAACTGTTTGGCCCATAGGCAATAAATTACTTGAGGAAATCACTCAGAGACCTATTTCACATTCCATACTCCCAGTTTCATCAATCCCAACAAAAAATGAAACTTTAGAGATCATGGGAAATGCCCCAAGTACAAAAAAAATCGAAGACTCATCTGCCAGGACAGAGGCGAGGTCAACGAGAGCTGTTGGAAAGTGTCAAATAGCTCAATACAAGTTGAAGGAACCAATCATGAGAATCCTAAAGTCAACAAGGGAAAATAAAATACTTGAACATTTTCATACACTAGGTAGTTTAGGAAATTCCCTATCATGGGGGGACCAACCAATGCTAGAGACATTGGATGAAGTAGCCAATGTCCAAAACATCACTTATGATAGGAAAATATAATTGGTTGCAAAAATAACTATGAAAAACAAAAGAATGACTTTGTAAAGTGTTGTAATGATCACCACAGAAGAAACCCTTTTGGATGCAGGGAAATCTAGTGTAAATGAGTTATTAGGGGAAAGTATGGATATATATAGTTCCACCATAGATAAGGAAAGAGAATATGAAAGAAAAGCCAATTTTATGAGATAAGAGTTTGTGCATCTCAGATATTAGGTGGAATACTATCGGGACACTACCCAAGTGGTTAGGTTCATGAGAATCGAATTTGAAATAATTTATATTACTTAGTTTAGATCGGATAGGGGTGATTTTATGACCAGGATCATACGTTACCAAGGGGGAACTTTTCTTGGAATCATAGCATATAAATAAATGATGAGATGGTTGGATAAGGCTCATCAAGTATTGTCACAGATCGAGTATATAAGAGAGCTCCAAAAGGGATGAGGGGAAGAAGAATATGGCATTAGAATTCTTGCAGAGGAGAGTTTGGTCACGATCATGATAGAAAAAATATATTAGGTACAATTGGTAATTGAGCCACAAAAGAAAATGTAGGAGAGATGGGAGGAAATTTCTCAGAAATTACAACAAAGTAAACTAGAGGATGATAGACCTTCAGCTCCCAAAATTCGACACTCTTGATGATTTCGTTGATTTTCATGTTATAGTCCAATAGTTCAAAGATATCAATGCATAATTTGGAGCTAATATTGAGGAGATCCAAGCAATTAAAAATGGTCAACTAGAGGGACTCACTACTAGAATGATAGGAGTAGTGTGGGCCCTATGACAACTAAGCTCTGAAATAGAGCAATTAAGAATCGAGGTCATAAAAAGGAATGATAAGATCATCATGATGATGGATCAACATCGATTTATTTACCTACATACCTGTGAATATATTCTCTTCTTGTGGTTTGATTATGTTAAGGAAAATCCTATGAGATAACTAGATCTCATTGATGGTGTTCATGTGAACCTGAACCACTTTATATTTCTAATTTTTTTAGTTAAACTTAGGTTGGTGCAATTTTTTCATGTGGTTTTTGTATAAATAAAGAGGTCAACTTCATCTTGAAAATTCAGTGGCTTTTTTTAATAAGTGAAAGAATCAGACAAAGAATTAGTTTGGAAATCTAATTCAAAATATCATGTAGACCCGAAGACATTTTTTTCCCCAAAGCTTGTGGAGTAAGAAAATTTGTGGATTGTTCTTCTTTGTTGTTGTCTACTAAAAGTGATTTAGTAAGACAATAATTGTGTTTAAGTTATCTTGAAATGTTGTAGTCACTAAATATACATTGGCAAGAATATGATGGTGTTATGAAATTGTGTTATAAAACAACTAAAATTATTTTCGGTTATTTGTTGTTTCTGCATATATCTTCCTTTTCTTAGATGATATTTGTTTCTTAATCTATAATGAAATATTAGTGTTTAATATTTCTTGAATAGTGGTGTCATCCATCTGTTGTTGGTAAGAGATAGCCTAAACCCAACCTTTTTAATATTTCTATCATTGTACACTTAATAAATGAACTTATAAAGAAACAAAAAAACAATATACAAATACCCATTCCATAGCATAGTAAATCCCATCGAAACTTGTCAGATCATCCATCCATAGAATCACTCCATTTCAAAAATGGAAGATTCTAATTGGGCCTCGTCTCTAGGCACGATTCCTGTTGTTGAGTTAAAGGGAATTTTGATCCCTGAACATTCCTCAATCGCATATCATTTTCGTATAAAATCCATTTCCTTTGTCATATATATATATATATATATATATATATATATAATATTGATATATATTTAATACCATGTTGTGTTAGGCACTACAACTCTCCATTTTATTGTAATATATTTGCAAAATCCTCTCAATAAAATGGAGCCCATTTTATTTTTAAAATTTGAAACTATCCTCTAATGGTTTCTTCATCTCAGTCTAAAACATTTTTGTCAACCTTAATGTTTCAACCAAGTAATTGTTTTAAATTTGGAACACTTATGAAATTTCAAAATAAGTTTTAAATATTTTTGGGAAAGCTAACTGAAACTCCTTCGATGTTCAATGGATGAGTTAAAATTAACTCATTTTCTGAATATTAAAGGATTTTCCTCCAGCTCCGTCGATAGAAAAAGGCCCCCCGCAATCACACAAGTTAATAAAAACTCATTATATGTATGGGAGGAGTTAGTAATCACTCCTCCAATACATCAGAGGAGTTATTCTCATCTACTTCAATGAACTATGATGTTTTCAATGGAAAGTATTTCGATACACATCGGAGGACCTCCCACAAATTCCTTTGATGTCAATCTGAAGACCTATGTCCAACTTCATTTATTTAAAACCCAACTATGTGCATTTATTGCCATGACCACCTAACTTATAAATACTCATTTCCCCCCTCTATCCTTGTTACTTCATTTGATAATGGAGGAGGGAATGGTAGTTCCCAGGCATGAGCATATCAAGCCCTAACCTACTCATCCTCAACTGGTCATGACCCTCGATGTGTGAGCAAGCTCAAAGTAAGCCCTCGATGCCCAATCCTTGAATTTTATAGGGTTAGCTTTTTATTTGTTGCTTCCTTTGCTTCATTTTAAATGTTAAAAACAATCTCTCCCATACCCCTCTCGTCCATGGTTCTCTACTAATCCAAGGCCTTACCTCTACGTGCCATAGTATCCCCTCAAGACCATTTTTATAGATATAGGGTTAAAAAAACACTACATCATCCAATCCCTTTGGCCATAGACTTTTCATATATTAAAACAGAGAACCCTTAGAATCAGTTAGATATAATATCTCTAATACATCTCCTTCTGTTTCCACTAATGAAGTAGCTACTTGACCCTCAAGGAGGTTTGAATTTAACCCCCTCGGTTCTAGCACCTTTTGAGACTTAACTATTTTTGGAAAGTTCCCATGGTGGATTTCTGACCAAAAACTTCTCCCACCTCTGAACACTTGGAAAACTAGGGAGATACACTCAAGTGAGGTGATTTGTATCACATGTTTTAGAAATCAAGTTTCCAAACTGAAGTCGAATACCAATATGAGTTGAAAATATTCAGAAATATTCATAGATATGGGAGCATCCTCCATTGTTGTCTTCCCTCGTCTCAAATGATGACACATCAAGACACTTGGAAAAGTAGGGAGATAAACTCAAGTGGGGTTATTTGTATCACGTGTTTGATAAATCATGTTTCCCCACTGAAGCGGAATACCAAGATGAGTTGAAAATATTCAAAAATATCTAGAGATCTATAATATTCATAGTCATGGCATGCATTGTTGTCTTCCCTTTTGTCGATGTCAACATCAGGATCATGAAACATGTTGATCTAGAATGTAGATGTATTTGTAATTCCAAAGGGGAACCCATAGCATTATTTCCACCCAAGGACCTAGAAAAAGGTTATCACCTCGACAAAGAATCAAGAAAGCTAAACAATAATATTCTTGGTGAGTTCTAATACACAGCTAAATAACTCTTCCCAAAGTGGTATCATCCTGATAAACAGTTCAATCACATGGCTAAGGGAGGTTACCCCACAATATTATTGAGGATACCCTATAAATATATGCTTGCTATGTTGTGTTGGTTGTATGGTGAACCAGATGCATCTCAACTCTTCCTATCATAAATGCATTTGAACTATTATTGTGCAAATGAGGGACTCTCATTCAATCGGGATGACATTTTATCAAGAAATATGACAATGTCTCTCACCACGGTCACAAAAGCCAATCTTAGGACCATCCCAAGTTTTTCTACATCCTTGTACCTCTTGGAAATTATGTGTGTAGCCCATTAGTACCTAAAGATGGGATGGATATGGAAAGCCTAATAAACAACAATCCACATATGCTGCAAAGTGCTCTAGGAGAACAAGTATCTAAAATCATATTAGAATATATATTAGCATTTCTCATCTCCCCTATATTAATTGATATTTTGTGAAATTCCCCTACATAGATTTTAACCTTGTACAATATTTACTGCAAAGAGATTTTCAATAAAACAACAGAAAATATAAAATGGAAAATACAAACATTACACAAATATTTTTTCTCTAGAAACCCAAACCGGGAAAACCAACATATTCTATATTCATTCATAGTGACACAATGTTTACAATACAATATACATATAGGAGCCAGTGACATCTAAAACCCTAACCCAATGACCTAGATTATTCAACAAACCTAATTCCTTAATCGAAAATAGAAAACCATCGAAAAAAACCGTGTCATAAAGCCACCCAACAATGGACACAAAAATCTAGTCAACATGAAAAACAAGGAAATGATGTGACAAGTTTCCCGAGGAAAAAACAATTTCAGGGGCGCTACCCCCAAACGCCCCTATGTACCTAGTGCAACACAAACACTACTACTCATGCAAATAATATAACACATACACAACATTCTCAAACCTGTTGTTTTCTTTGCATACAGGGGGTTACAAGATTACATAGCTGTTGGCACAGGGGCAGGCCTAGGGTTCAACGCTACAATAGCACACCAAAAAACCCTAACTATTGGCCCTTTCGGCAACACCTGCGAAGAATATGAAGTCTCACCCTAGGTAGAGGCAGGGGTGGTTGCAAGACTCCAGTTTCTACAACCTTAGTTGGGACACAGATTTATGATTGTAACACCTTACATAGCACTTAACAGTTATAGTTCAATAATATTCAATCTTTGTCTACAACATAGATAAATCTTAATTACAACGCAATATAGTATTCAACAACATTCAACAGATCCAAGAAATAAGCATACAAATAGAGATCGTATCTAGGATTCATTCACATCATTCAGCACTAATCTATCACACAGTCAAATCCAGTATTTACTCTTACTATTAAGTACAAAGAAAGAACAGATCTACCTATCATTCATCTATATCAAAACACTAAGCACATAAATACATTAACACATTGCACAAAGCATTCATAAGACAGTATGTACGTGGTTCACCCCCACCCTGGGGCTATGTCCACCAACTCTTTGTCTTCTTTATTATCTTTCTTCAACCTTCTTACATGCATAGAGCCTTCAGATAAACTTCACAGAGGACAAGAGATCTGCAGACTCTCCACTAGATCCTCCTTCACCAAGCTAGGTTACAGCACAAAGCCTACATACAGTCCCTTAAAACCACTTGCACTTAGCCTTGCAACCATACACAAAGCACTTACAATTGTTACTTGCACTCACCACCACTTACAACTGAATTGTCATTCACACTTAGCCATTCATACTCACCTAGCACTTAGTACACTAGCCTACTAGGTCTACTTCTTACATCACCTAGCTACTTATTTATACATTACAAAATCAGGCCTAAACATGGGTAAACCCATGGGATGACATCCCCATACCCGTTACATAAGCCAAAATCCAAAAAAACCCTAAAATGGGGTTGAGATCTCGTGATCTCCGCTTCGTCTTGCGCTCCACCTTCGATAGCTTGTCCAAGTCCTAAAAATAGGTCCAACATGACCAAGGATCCTCAAAACTTCGTCAAGGGCCAACAGGCCCCCAACACTCACCTATGAATCGTCCTGAGTCACTCTGATCTGGATAATTCTACCTCAAAAACCTCGAGATTAGATTGAGATTCTTCAACTTGTTGTTGTGCCACGACCTCTTGTTCAACAAATTCTTGGATAACAAATTCGTTGACAGGTCCCTCTAGGAACTGTTCTTCTACAATGACGACTTTCTCTAGTTCTGCTCCTTGGCCTTCGATCTCTATGAATAGATGGAAAGTCTCATCCTATTTAGGTTGGAGCCTCTGAGTCACTTCCATGACTCTACTCTGAATGGAATGGACTTGTTGTTGAGCACTACGTTGTTCTTTGGATCACTTCATTCTTTCAATAGCTGACAGGGGCTTCAACTACACCTGTATTGTGTCTACTTGATGCTTCACCTCTTGGATTTGTGACTCCAGTGTGTTCTGTTATGGATTCTCAGTGAGTCTCTCATATGTCTGGGCACTATGATCACTCAATTCCTTGCATTCCATGGCAAGGGAAGTTATTCTCTCAATTGTTCCTCAAGTAGTTGCATCTCTTTGATCCCTCACATCCTACGGAGTGTCGGGAAGTGCACAGATATTTAAGTCTTCTATTCTTTGTTGTAGTTGTTGGATAGGTTTTGCGAGCTACTCTACTTGATGCTAGAATTGGTCTTCTGCCTGTGGATCTAAGCCCATCATAGAGAAGAGTGCTCTATTGACTACTTCTTTCGCTTTGAGATGCTCTGCGAGCAATTGTTCCTTTTCTTGCTAAATCTTTCTTTCTCCTATTCAAAATTCATCTGGAGAGAAACCTTCTCCTACTTTGCAAGTCGACGTTTTTATATGAGTACTTCTTGCACTTGCTTCAAGGCCTAGGTGGCTTTTTCAGTTTCTTCTTGTGCACAACGAAGGTGAGCTTCAGTCGCATAAGCTAGTCAGCGGAGTTGGGCTGGCTCATATTCCAACTCTGGTTCTCCCGATGGTAGGGGCACAGTGGACATTGCACGACTGGATTGAAGGGCCTACTATACCCCTCGGAGTTTGACATAAATTCTTACATACATCTCCTCCTTCTTGGCTTCATGTTTCTTTAATATTTCTTGTGAGGATTCATTTAAAGCTGAAATGATGAAGTCAAAGTCCTCGACAGTGAGCATAGTCTTCATCTTATTCATGGTGGCTCTGGATTTCTTCTAGGAGGATGGTTTCGAGGGAAAAACCTTCCTCTTCTTCAAAGGATTGACCTCATCTCTAGGTAGTGTTACTTCACCTTTATTATTCTCATCTTCTATTCCATTGATCTCTTCTACCTCGTTATCACCCCCTTGTCAAAGTGATGCTGAAGAAGTCTTTTCTGAGGCACTGCCTAAGTCCTGGACTTCTTCATTTTTCTTCCTTCTACTAGTTTTGGGTGTGTCATATTCTATGTGAGCAACCTTTGGGCTGTCAATTTCAGGATTAGACATCTCTGGAGGGTTAGCAGGGATAAGGAAGTCAGCTGACCATTCCTTAGTTATCTCCTCGAGGTCCTCTTTAGTGAGCTTGTAGTACGACTGAATATCCTCCTTATGTTCATATTCTCGCATAGTAATATAGTGAAGTGTCGATATGCACATAACTTCATGAGGGGTTGGAAGCGTTGTAGGGTGTTCAACATCATGGGAGGTTTGGCTTTGATACCCCTATTTAGGTGGAGGTAGTATTTGTGAAAGACAACGTTCAACTTCCACTGTTTCCCCATATTGCTCGAGTACCAGAGCGTGCTGAAATTCATAGCAAGCGGCTCGAATGAATCAATGTCTAGGAAGGTATCACCTTCCGACATCTCCTAAGTAACACACATGATGAGGATTAGAAGCCAGCTAAAGTGGAACTCATAGCCCTGATCTTGTGCTTCATGAAAGTCTAATTCTAGTTGATTAACTAGGTACTTCACCCAGTTCATCTGTACGCCTTCAACGCATTTCCCCTCTAGGTCAATGACAAAGCCTGTGACCTGTGTGGGTTTGTTCTTTAGTAATAGATTCCCTCTAGTTAACTGACATGGTAGGCACACTGTACCATTCTATATGGAGGCTACCTTGTAACCTCGCATCCCCTTCTCAACATCATTGTATGTATCCTTGATCGTCTGTGCTAACGCGTGATTTGTGGCTTTCCTTGGATATAAATCATGTAGGTTGGGTCCTTTCATACTCAATCAGGTGATCTTATGGATCAACATCAGATCGATTGTGATATGGTAATCTAGCCATAAGTAGCTACCATGGTAACATGAAAGTAGGAGCTTGACACAAGCATTAACTTCCTGGTGCCTTCCAAAGTGTGGGATCTTCATTACGTTTAATACGGTTGACTACATGAGGTTCATTATCTATGGTTGGGGGATTATCTTTGAGGTATTCCCCTTTGTCCTAGTCAAGTATTTATATGGGGTGAGCATACTACGGTTCTTACGGTCCCCTAAGTTGAAGTTGTTGAACTTCAATGCTACAATCTTGTCCTGTTGCACTCGAACTAAGCGTAGCCCCTTTGGGAGGTAAGCAATAACCATGGTGTACTCAAAATCTCTTTGTACACTATCACGACTCACCGCATGGGCTAGAGGTGGGATGTAGTCGGGTAATATGGTCATTATTATCTTCTCATTTGCTAGGTCATCTCTGTGCTTGGTTCTCTTTTCCGTTGATGGTTGGGATGGTCTGGATCTGCGAGTAGTCGACAGGGAGGCTTGCACTACTTTCATCGATGATGCTTGTATGCCCTCAGACATTACTCTTTCAAAAATTACTCTTTTAGTCATGAGTTTGATGAGTACCTCCTTCACAAACTCTTTGACCGTGCTAATTTCTTCGGACATTCTCATGCTCATACTCAATACAATGGGATGGATAGCGATATCTCGATGACCACTACACAAAATCAATAATTTGGTGAGCTTAGATAATCACGGTTGGAAAAAGTGTTCTCGGTGCAAGATTCAATGGAATAAGTAGATAACATAGGAAATGGATCTCTCCAACAGTCGAGAAGCCTTCATTAATCTAGCTATGTTTGTTACAGTGCAGTCCCAATGGTCTAGTGGCTATCCTTCTGATCATAAATGCCTTTCTACCCATTCGGGGTATCAATTTAACGATTATATTGTTCCCAATGGCTATATTGCTTCTCCATGGCGAGGTGCCATGTGACGCTATTCTGATATACTAACAAAGTTCCATTTTTTCAAATTTTCCTTTTGTGAAGTTCCCTCTGGAACCATCTATAACTTTTGGATATTTTCTCTCTTCTTACTTATTTTTCTAGCCTGCTTCCAGTGAGCTTCATCTCGATATTCTTATTTCCATTTTGATTCTTATCTCCTCTTGGTATAGTAACTTCGTGTTGTTGATATTCTTTCCTAGGATTTGAGGGAAATACCTCTTCTGGGGTAGATGCTTCAATCTTCTGTAAATATTCTTGTGTTCATTCAATGTCGACATCCAAGTCTCTAGTTTTAAGTAGCTTCAATCTGTTCTCTTGTTCTACAATCAAGTGTGTGATCTTCCTAGTCATTAAATCTTTTAATTTTTGTTTCTTCTACTCTAGGAATTCTTCTTCTTTCCTTCTGGCATTATCCCTCTCAATCCAAGGTTTCCCTAGTAATATAGCAATTGGGGCATTGTTCTCAATAAATTTAACAAATTCAAACTCTTCCTTTGTCGAAGTTCCATGATCCCTCATAGATATTTGGGTGACCTTTCCACATAGATTTATCAACTTTCCTCTAAATAATCATATTCCCCCCAATGAAGGAATCATAACAGGCTTTTCTAAGGTTTGCCAAGTTTTATCTGTTATAATATTCACTTGTGTTTATTCATCCAGAACACAGTCTATGTCGAAGTCTCCTATTGTTGCTTCTATGTATTCTTTTTCTTTGAATATCTCTGATAAGTTGATATTCCGGTGGTCATTCAGGGTTTCTTTCATTTGAAGTAATATAGTCTCTGATTATTTATGGGGTTCTACCATGATCTTAGTGTCTTGACCTTTCTCAGGGTCTTCTTGGCTCATATTCATTCTTTCAACCTTAGCAGTCATTCTAGGGCAATCCAAAAATTCATGATCCAGATCTTTACAACAAGGACAACTAGGTCTTCTACTAGGGCATTCCTTAGCAATATGTCCCAGTCTTCTGCAACTGCAACAAAGAGTTAATACTCTTTTTCTTTTAAATGATCCCCAACCCTTCCTATACTGCGCATTAGAATTATAGTAGCTAACCTGCAAAAAAATATTTTTAGGATCCTGCATCCATTTGTTAGTCCAAACATTCTTTCGATGCATAGGTATAACATATATTTTAATATTTCTATTAGATCTACTCATATCAAACCTCTTTTCTTCTAGTTGTGCCCTATTTTTTAGGCTAGGACAAAATTGATCAAATATACCTAGTTCCATACTTTTGAAACAAAAATTTCCACTAATCTTACTTTTAGATGAGCACAAAGATTCCAAATCTAAAACTTTTCACTATTCTTACCTCTATCAGAGCACAAGGCTTCCAGATCTAAAAATTTTCATTATTCTTACCTCTAATAGAGCACAAAGCATTCAGATATTATGTCTTTTCTTCAGATCAAACTTATTTTCTTAACAGAGAGCTTCATAGATAGAGTAGAATATTGTGGACTAGAGAGATAGATCTATGCACAGAGATTTCACAGTTTTAGGTCAGATCTTCGCACAAAGCTTCTCTTTCCTTAGTTCCCAACAATCATAGTTTCAATCCCCATCATCACACAGAGCTTCTTATTTCTCAGTTCCCAACAATCACATTTTCAGTCTCGATCTTCGCACAGAGCTTCTTCTTTCTCAGTTCCCAGCAATCACAGTTTCAATCCCAATCTTCACACAAAGCTTCTTCTTTTTTCAGTTCCCAACAATCACAATTTTAGTCTTGGCAACAGAACCATTTGTTGGCATAGGGGAAGACCTAGGGTTAAATGCTACAACAATGCACCAAAAAAACCCTAACTACTAGCCCTTTTGGCAACACCTGCGAAGCAGATGAAGTCTCACCTAAGGTAGAGGCAGGGGTGGTTACAGAACTCTAGTGCTTTCAACCTTAGCTAGGACATAGATCTGTGATTATAACACCTTACATAGAACTTAGCAGTTACAGTTCAGTAGTATTCAATATTTGTCTACAACGCAGATAAACCCTAATTACAACGCAACACAGTATTCAACAAGATTCAACAGATCGAAGCACTAAGAATACAAATAGAGATCAGATCTAGGATTCATTCACATCATTCATCACCAAGCTATCACACAGTCAGAACCAACATTTTCTCTTTCTATTAAGAACAAAGAAACAACAGATCTACCTATCATTCATCTATATCAAATCACTAAGCACATAAACACATTAACGCATTACACAAAGCATTCATAACACAGGATGTACGTGGTTCACCCCTACCATAAAGCTATGTCCACCAAGTCTTTGTATTCTTTATTATCTTTCTTTGACCTTCTTAGATGCACACAACCTTCATATCAACTTTACAGAGGACAGGATATTTGCACACTCTTTGCTAGATCCTCCTTCCCCAAGCTAAGTTACAATAGAAAGCCTACATGTAGTCCCTTACAACCACTTGCACTCAGCCTTGAAAACACACACAAAGCACTTACAACTGTTACTTTAACTCAGCACCACTTACAACTAAATTTTCATTCACACTTAGCCATTCATATTTACTTATCACTTAGCTCATCGGCCTATTAGGTCTACTTCTTACATCACCTAGCTACTTATTTATACATTACAAAATTGGGCCTAAACATGGGTAAACCCATGGGCCAACATCCCCATACCTGTTACATAATCCAAAATCCCAAATAAAAGGGGGATGAGATTCTGTGATCTCCACTTCATCTTGCGCTCCACCTTCGATAGTCATTCGAAGTCCCAAAAATAGGTTCAACATGACCAAGGATACTCAAAACTTGGTCAAGGGCCAACAATAGTCAACAATACAGGGAAAAAAAGTCCATGGATCCTGTACACCAAGAGAACTTATCAATTCTCATAGATTTTGTTAATGAATCTGCAACATTCTTGAAAGTTTCCACCTTCATCAACAATACTTTGTTTTATTCAACCATATCTCTCACAAAGTTATATTGAATATCAATAAGCTTTTTCTTTGAATGATAAGTCAGGTTCTTCGCCAGAAAAATTGCACCTGTCACAATCTATCCTTACAGCTTGATGTACCAACCCAGTACCTGAACACAATCTTTGTAACCATACTACTTCCTTACTTGCATGAGTTTCTACCATGTATTCAACTTCTGTAGTTTAAAGTGCCACTACATCCTATCTTTTCATCATAGAACTTATTTCTCCTCCAAATAGGTTAAACACATACCCACTTGTAGATCTCCTATGATCCAGATCTCCATCCCAGTGTGCATCCACAAAGCCATGTGTATCCACTACTTTGTCAGATCCTGGTCTTCCTTGGTAGGACAATTCATATCTAGTAGTGCCACGCAAATACCTAAAACCCATTTTAACTGTTCTTCAGTGCTCCTTGCCTGGTTTTGACATATACCTACTAAAAACACCCACTGCATGTGCAATGTTCGATCTAGTATAGACCATTTCATACATAAAACTTCCAATTTCACTCACATATGGAACATGAGACATGTCCTCCTCCTCTTCCTATGTCTTGGGACACTAATCTGCACATAAATTTACACCAACAGGAATAGGAACCTTGAACGATTTACATTCCTACATATTAAACCTCTCCAATATTGTCTCAACATATTTTCTCTAATTTAACCAGAGTTTCCTCTTTTTCATATCTCTTTTAATTTCCATGCCCAAAATGAAATTTGAAGCATTGATATCTTTCATGTCAAATTTAGAGGACAACTGAGTTTTCACATCCTGGATAATCTCCTTGTTGTTTCCTATCAATAACATGTCATCCACATACAATACCAAATAAATCAAAGGTTCACCAATTAATTTAAAATAAACATAGTGATCCTCTTTGCTTCTTGTGAAGCCAAGTCCAAGCATATAAGTATCAAATTTTTTATACCACATCCTTCATGATTTTTTTAAACCATACATGGACTTATTCAGCTTGCATACTAGTTCCTTGTTTCCCTTCACAACATAACCTTATGGTTTCTTCATATAGATTTCTTCTTCCAGATCCCCATGTAGGAATGTTGTCTTCACATCCATCTGTTCTACTTCAAAATCAAATGTAGGAGCAACATATACAAAATATCTTATAGAGGTTAAATTTGCAACGGGAGAAAAAATATCACCAAAATTAGTTCCTTCAACCTGGGAATAACCCTTTACTACTAATCGAGCTTTGTATTTCTCAATGTTTCCTTCTGCATTCAACTTCTTTTCAAATAACCATTTTATACCAATGGGATTTCTTCCATTCGACAAATCCACTAGATCCCAATCCTCATTCTTATCCAAAGCTTCCATTTCTTCATCCATGGCTCTTCTCCAGAGATTTCCATCCTATGAATCCACTAGCTCCCTAATAGTTCTAGGATCATCATCAGTAATAGACAAAGAAAAATTTGAACAGAAATAAGATGAAGTATACCTTTCTGGTATCCTTCTTTATTGAACCGATCTCCTCAATATTGGAGTATGAGGATATTCTTCTTCTGATTCATGTGCTTCTATAGAGTTTGAATCATCATCCTTTAAATCAAACTCTATTTCCTTTGGTTCTTCCCTTCATTTCTGTAAATACCACATCTCAGATATGCACTACCTCCTTAGTTTCTGGGTTCCAAATCTTATAACCTTTGAGACCATCTTTATATCCAATAAAGATAAACATTTCAACCTTCTTATCTAGATTACTCAGGTTTTCTTTTGGAACATGAACATATGCATCACAACCAAATACCTTGAGATGTGTGAGAGAATGTTTTTTACCAGTCCATACCTCTTATGGAGTCTTGTCATCCAGTGCTGGTGAGGGTGATTTGTTGACTAGGTAACATGGAGTACCCACTTCCTCTGCCCAAAATTATTTCCCTAACCTGACACCATAGAGCATGCACCTTTCTTTTTCCATCAACATCCCATTCATCCTTTCTGCAACTCCATTTGTTGAGGTGTATATGGATTATTCTTATACCTTGCTATACCGCACTTCTTACATAATTCTTCAAATCCATTCCCACATAACTCTTCACCATTATCTATCCTCAATAGCTTAATTATTTTATCTGTTGATTCTCAATATGAGCCTTAAACTCTTTAAGCATGTCAAAGAATTCAAATTTCTCCGTGAAGAAATATATCCAAGTATTCCTCAAGAATTCATCTATAATGAGACATAGTACATAGATTTTCCCAATGATGGGACCGATATAGGTCCAAAAACATCAATTTGAACAAGCTGTAAAATTTTGTATGCCCTTGTTGCACCAGAAGGGAATCTTACTCAATTTTGCTTCCCATATACACAATGTTCACAAAAATCAAAATCTAGAGAGAATTTAGAAATACCTTCAACCATACCTTTACCATGTAGTAGTCAAAGACCCTTCTCTTCGATATTCCCTAGTCTTTGATTCCACACTATAACCTATTATCCAAAGACTGTAGGAGTTCTTTCTTCTTCATCTCTAATATTAGGAACAATGGAAATGTTACACCCATCACTAATAGTGCTTCTTTGCAGCTTATACAGAGTTCCAAACTGAACTCCTTTCAACAACACCATTGCTCCTCGAACCATCCTGCAGGTTTCCTTTTCAAATATTGTTGTTACCCTTGCATCACCCATTTTTCTTACTTAAATCAAATTTCTGGCCAAACCTGGGATGTGAAGAACACAAGGAAGTGTTGTAATCCTTCCATCTATGAGCCTCAACTTGAATTTTTCTCTTCTTATGATTTTGGTTGTCGAATCATCACCTAAGAAAAAATTACCTCCATAATACCTTTCATATTCATAGAACCACTGCATGTGGGGATTCATATGAAAGGATGCACCTAAGCCAACTGACCATGCCTCATGATATGCATGTGTGATTGAATAAGCCAAGTACAAATCCCCTCCTTCTTCCTTGGAGTTATTTTCTTCTGTAGAAGGAGATTCTTCAGATCCCTTCTTTTTCTCAAATTTGGATCTACATTGCTTCTTGTAGTGCCCTTCTTTTCTGCATATACAACATACCTTTACAAACTTTCTAAGAGATTTAGATCTACCCTTAGACTTAGATATCCCACTTGAGAACATAGATCTATTTATTTCCTAGGAGCATCCTCTTGTAAATAATGTGTTTGTGCTTTGTCTTTCCATATTATTTCATCTCATTTCCTCTGAAAACAAGGATGAGACCACTTCATAAAACTTTAAGGAAGTTCTATTACTACCTATGGCCAGAACTAGACTATCCCACGCATCTGGTAAAGAACACAATAAATTGACACACTTATATTTATCTAAAATTTTAATCTCAATAGATACTAACTAACTTACCATAGTATTGAAAGAGCTCAAATTCTCTTCCACCAAGTCTCCATCTCTCATCGTCAAATTATATAGATTCTTTCTCAGGAATAGTTTATTTACTAGGGACTTAAACTGATACAAATTCCCCAACATATCCCATAAATTATTTCCTGTAGCTTCCTCTGACACATTCAGTAATACTGAATCTGAGAGACATAGTCGGATTGTGCTCTTCGCCTTTCGATCCAATGTTTTCCACTCATCTATTGAAGTTCTTGTAGGTTCAGTACTTGGATCTACTGCCATCCACTTATCTTTGTTTACCAACAAATCTTCCATCTTGAGATTCTACATCTCAAAACGTTTCCCATTAAACATCTTGATCTCCATTTTTGAATTGTTTTCAATTTGTTTTCACCTGAAACATCAATACCACAAATCTCCCACTGTAACAAGGCTTATCACAGTCTCGAGCCAACCCTTGACCACAAAGGCATCCACCTAAAGCCAAAAAAGATCTGATACTAAATGTAGATTTTAACCTTCTACAATATTTACTGCAAACATATTTTCAGTAAAATAACAAGAAATATATAATGACAAATATAAACATTACACATAGATTTTTCCCCTGGAAACCCAAATTGGGAAAACCATCTTATTCTATATTCATTCATAGCAATACATTGTTTACAATACAATATACATATAAGATCTAGAGACATCCAAAACCCTAACCCAATGATCTGGATTAGTCAACCAACCTAATTCCTTAATCGAAAATAGAAAACCATTGGCAAAAACCATGTTCCATAAAACTGCCTAACATTGGAAATGAAAATCGAGGCAACATGAAAACCAAGGAAAAAATGTGACATGTTTCCCAAGGATTTTTTTTTTTATCAAGGGTGCTTCCCATGAACCCCCGTGTGGGGGGATTTCTCCCCCTTGCACGCCTGTCAAAATGCAGACAATACAACTCATGCAAAGAATATAACACATAACCAACACTCTATTCATGAATTATAAGAATATTGTCATCATTAGGAGAATTGGAGATTGGTATCTCATGGAACAAGACACCTACATAAGAGTTTTTGGTGCTATAAAGCCCCATCATCTACTTCCCTACTTCATGTGGAACAAATTAGTTCTCTAAGAAATAGAATATCAAACTATAACCGATGCAGTAGGGGGGATATTGTACCAGGGTAAGAAATCAATATGGCCACCACTACTTCTATATGTAGGCACTTACTTCTTTGAAAACACCAAGAAATATCAAGAAGAGGTAAACACTCTAATGTCTTACTATTTTGAAGAAGAACGGTTTCGAAGGAATGACCCCAAGAATGTCTTAAAAGACCACTTCAACAAAGTAGGGCTCCCCTGAGAATACACAAAACAATATTTTTGATGAAGATGAAGTGCATTGAAATGAACGAACCTATGTTGATGTTATATTCTAGGGATGAGGTCAACCCATAGGGAGGATCATAGATTTGTAAAGTGTGAGAGAATAAGCCCAAAATAATACAAGAGAAGAAACAAACTGAAGATCATCTCCCATTTCTGTCTTTGTGCGTTCATTATCAATAGAAGAAGAAGAAACACTAAAAGATAAGAAAAGGAGAGATAAAGAGAAGTTATACATGAAAAGAACGATGATTCTAAAAAGAAGAGAAAGATCAAAGAAGAAAAGGATAAAGCCAAATTTGAAGTAGAATCCTTAGATGAAAGAGAATCAAAGGGCGTTGCACAAAGAGAATCCAAATAGAAAGAAACAATAGAAAAGGTAGCATTGGAAACAAGAGAAGAAGTGGAAAAGGAAACCAAATAAGTAGTTGTTATTATAGTTGAAAAAGAGAGTCAAAACTAATATGTTGAGATGAGGAACGATGGATCCCAACCAATGGAGATTGACATCCCATAGGTATAAACAATAGGAACCAGAAAAGATACATCATTCAACATTTTATTTCTAGCTCTTTGGGATCCATTTCAGCCAAGTTAAGTTCCCAATTTAAGAAGCATCACTTACGACAAAAAGCCCACCAATATCATGTAGGATCAAGTAAAAAAGGCACTGACAACTCAAGGAATGTTGATCTTAGTCCTTATGCAAGTTCCCATAATAGGAGATGTCGAAGAAAATCCAATAGCCACCTCTATATCTGACACTGCGTTAATGAATGATAATGAGGAAAATATTAGAATAGTATGCCATTAGAACCAAGAAAAGGAAGAAATAATTAGGGAATTGGAAGACAAAATCTAGAAAATGAAGGTAGACGAAATCAGTGTCTAGATCTTTAGTGAGAGTGCCAAGAAAGAGAGGAAAGAGGTGGAATAATCCATCATAGATATGTATCCACATATACATCTCTTCCAACAAGTGACCACCACTGTCATAGATCATCATGGTAAAGTACATAAAAATATCACACAATTTAACATGATCTAGGAAAGAATGAGCTATCGACCAATGGATCATGGAGAATTTGGATGCACCAGCTGAGATTTATCTCCCCTATATAATTGAAAGGAAAACATACATCCACTCATTATATCACTTTAAATAGGATGGACAAAGAGTCAATAGGGAAGATATCAAATCAATGGAAATAGGCTCAAAACTACACAAGGACTCTCAAGAATTAATTAAACGATGTCGAATTCCTCCATTGGAATAACTTGGGAAGAACTTGGTCATGGAGGAGTTAGTGTAAAAATTTAGGAGAAAATTAATCATTGAAGAATAGTCATCAAATAAACCATCAAAGTGACCACAGACCTAATAGAGCATCATATTGTACAACCTACCAGAGTCCACACCATTATCCAAGAATTCATGGCTACTCTGTCTAAATATATACAAGTCATCGAAGACAACATAACTATACATGTTGTAGCTCTAGAGGAATTATTGTACCGAAGGATGATTTTATTGTATGACCAACTAGAGGTGTGGATAGTTCACCTCAAGGGGAGGAATCCTAAATTAGACAAAATATAAATCATAAATTTATATTCCCTATATTCCATTTTTTCTTTTTCTCAGCCAACCCCTATTTTGTCCTTATTGTGTACACTTGTCACTGAGAAAAAGGGAAATGAATAGTTTGTAACAACTTCTTCAAGAGGAATGCAGAGAGCCACCTAGCAATTGCAAATAATTGTATATAAGAAAGAATATTCCCTTTTTGAAAGGGTTCTTCAGGTGCTGTATAGACTCAATAATTAATTCAAGGATATATACTCTGTTAATGAATATTGAGAAGTCCACAATGCTAGTTTTGAAGAAAAGAGAATTTATGTGTAAAGTTGTCTTTGTTTTGAACTTATTCAAGTGGGATTTATGTTTTTTCTTTTGTAAGTAAGAGATTTAAATATAAAGGGCCTTCAAAAAACCATACCAGAGGTACAAAAACTTGAAAACAACCATGTTGTAGTTACTAAACTTCCCCAATAGAGGGGAAACCAGTTCAGCCAGCCAGGTAAGTCTAGTAGTTTACAGTCTGATGGTATTAGAAAAAAGAACTAAGTTGACTAAGCTACAGCTAAGACAAGAAACTAGTAAAGATAATAGAACCCCTGTGGGGTCAGACACTTGGCAAGTAACCTGACCATGTTGCTTGATAGGCTGTGTACCAAGGTTCCTCTTCGATGGGTGTCCCTTTTCCTTCCAAATGCATGTTAGCATCCGCGTTGCTCTCGTCTAGGTTGGCAGCTGGCAGGGTGTCTCCAGGAGGACTATACGCATGAAGGCCTATAGATGTTGCAGCCTGCGTGTCCTCATGCATGACCTGCGCCACAACGACCCCTGTTGAATGTTGTGTCTGATCATTCCTGTTGTCACCCTTTGCATTGGGTACCTCTGTTGATGTCGTGCCTTCTGTAGTAGAGGGGAAAGCATCCCGTGTTAGACAACTGAGAGGGGGAAGGGTGAATCAGTTGTTACCATGCTTAAACAATTATGGTCCTTTTAAACTCTTTGTAGAGACACTGAATGATGATCACAATAATGCAGGGAAATAAACAATGGCACTTTCAACATCATTCACATATATGAGAAACACAGAGATAGATATTTCCCGATGAAAACCATGCAGGGTAAAAACCTCTTTTTC
>JASDQU010100189.1:306088-325840 GCA_032191745.1 Picea mariana | reverse complement strand
GGAGTTGGAGCTTCCCTCAGGTTGTAGCCTGAGAACATAGGGGGTTGTAGCCTCCTTCTGGTTGTATCCAGATAATTGGGGAGTTGGAGCTTCCCTCAGGTTGTAGCCTGAGAAACTAGGGGGTTGGAGCCTCCTTCCAGTTGCAACTGGAAAACAAAGGAAGTTGGTGCTTCCAATGAATGTAATTCTTCAAGACATATAAGAAAAAGCATTCCGTGGTTTTCTCCCGATTTGGATTTCCACGTAAAACATTGGTGTACTGTGTATGTGTATGATTGTTCATTTGTTCATTGCTTATTTACTCTGCAGTTATTGGATAATAATGCTTCATTGATATAACACTTGGATTATATGGTTAAATTGCTCTATTACTGATTCACCCCCCCCTCTCAGTAATCCAACAATGTTCCCTGTTATGAATTATGAACAAGAATTTACCTACGACAAGAAGAATACAAATTTTGAAAGTACGACAGGAAACCTTGAAACTGATTCAAAGACCTGGTTTCGAGTACTAGAAGAATATTTCTATGAAAGATATCATATTATACGTTCTTACACAAAGTTACTTGGTAAGATGCCAATAGCTTTTGATCTTCCAAGAAGGAAAGAAACCTACGTGCAAAGACCTAATACCCATCCCAATATCTATGTTGACTCCATAGACAACCTTATTGAAACTATGTTACAAGAAGTCCCAACACCCTTCAGTCGAGTTTCTTACACCCTTGTAAAACCCAAAGGTAACCTTGAAGGTGAATACCTAAAAATAAATATAGAACATATCATGGGTGAACCTAGAGACCAAAGGATAGTAATATCGCGATGGATATCCCAAGGTCCGTTAAATTCAGTGGGGCCCTTACATGAAATGCCTCAAAAATCAAACAAGATCCTTCCAAAATTTGATTGATACAAATTCGGTTCACCAGAAGACCACATAAACAACTTTTTTTAGCCACTCATCTGATTAATATATAGCATGAAGATGTGGTCTATAGGTATTTCCTTACACCTTTTTAGGAATAACATCTACATGGTATTTCAGCCTACCACCTAGATCTATATCAAGTTGGGATGATTTCGAGAGGGTTTTTATTATAAAATTTGGGGAAAGGAAAACAAGAACATATTTGTATAACAAATTAGGATCCATTAAAATGGATAAAAGGGAAAAATTAAAAGATATAAACTAGATATTTCTCAATGTCCTAACTAATTTCATTATTGATAGAACTCCCACTCAATCCTTAGCCATTGAATACTACACGACAACCCTTGTTCCTTCTATATGCATGTTTTTCAAATGAGTTCATAACAATGCTTTGGCCCTTAATTTTGATGAATTTGGCACCATGTAAAGGCAACTATATTCTTACGATCATCACCCACACTGTAAGGAAATTGAGTCGGATGGGAAGAAACCCTTATTTCTAACAAAACCACCCGAAAACAAGTCAAAATATATTGAAAATGTGGTCAAGTTAGTTAAGAAATTATCAAATGAAGTTGTTGATATCAAGAATAATGTTGGCGAAGGATCATCAAAACCTCAAAATTTTCACCCATTTTTTAAGAAACAAGACAATCCACCAAAACCACCTAAACCCTCTCAAATGGACTTAAATTTAGTTAGATTCAGCAATGATAACTTCTACTCTTTTCACAAAGAGAATCATCCAGAACGAACTTGCCCATAGTGGGTTAACTCCATGAACCGAGTTGTTAATCAGTTGTTGGATCAACACATATTAAATGATGAACAACTCACAAAGGATCAAACTGATACGACTGAGGAGGTTCCCCCATAATTTGGTATGCCTTTTGGGGACTATTTTCCAGACTTAGATGATGAACAAATAGAAAAAATATTTGTGGAAGATACATCTATAGCTAAGGCTACTCAACAAAATTAAGATTTACATATAAAAGGTATATCTCTTACCATCCCCTCTTCCAAAGAAAAAAAATATCCCTCTCAGGAATATTACTCCTCCCCCTTCTACCCCAAAACCAAATGTCCCAACCCAAGGGAAAATAAGTGGAAAATCGTATAATTCTATCACAACCAACAAAGACAAACCAAGGACATCTAATTCATTAAGGAACAACACCAAACTTAACACAAAAGTAAACAAAAACAAAACATGTGAGCCAAAATCAACCCAAACAATGAATACCATGAACCTGCATGCTCTAGACTATAACGTTATAGACTACATGAAAAATAAAATATACATCATCTCTATGTTTGATATCTCTCATTACCACAAGAACATGACCTACTGCATTACTCTTTTAACCCCAATAATACTCAGAAAAAGACCATTGCTACTACTAACAACATCTTTCCAAATGATGAGTCAAAGGAGGTACACAATATGGAAATCACGATAGCTATAAATGCAACAAGCATAGTCACATACTCAAAGTCTCATGTTCCACCTTTTCTGCTCACTTGTGAAATTTTCAATTTCAATGTGCATAATTGTTTGGAAGATTCAGGTGCATCCTATAACATCATGCCTCCACAAATGACTAAAATGAGGATAATATAGTTGGATAGAATGGATGTTAAAGTAAAATGATAACTTAAATATGTCTTGATTAGGCTTTTATCCAACCCTAGTGTGCATCAAACTATAGATATCATTGTTATTGACATATCGAAAAGTTATGGTTCATTTTTTAGCAGGGGCTTGTTGGCCAAACTTCAAGGTTATTTTCCACCGATTGATCTCACCTATGGCTTCCTTATAAAGGAAAATATAACCATATTTAGGTAAATAGTGAAGCTAACCTGAAACACATTGTAACAAAATTGGAAGGTAAGAATGAACCTGTAATTTTTCCACATTTCGTTTCGGGTAGCTATTTTTTTGAGACTAACCATGGTTGTTATGAAGCGTACAAATATGAAGTACAACCAAATTTACAATCTACAATCCTTCCACAAACACATAATAGTGCTTCTAACACATTAAATAACTTAGGTTTTATCGCAATTAAAAAAAAAAAACTTTCTAACCTATGGTCCATGATCTTTGATGGATTTAGGACACAAGGAGTCGAGACGAGATATGTGTTGATCAATCTGAAACTACGTAATACACTCATATCTTGTTTCCTAGAATTCGAATGCACTAATAACAATGAAAAATATGAATCCTTACTCCAAGACATGAAAAATTCCATTGATCTCAAGGTGAAGTACCTTAAAGTCCTTGGTGATTCAAAAATAATCGTTCGACAGGTAACAAATATTGTTCATTATTTTTCACCGCATCTAAAATCCTATAAAAAAGAGGTATGTAATCCGATCTACTCTATTTATGCATTCAACATCACTTATATACCTTGTAATCAAAATATTGATGCAGATATATTGTCCAATGCAACATCTAGGTTCATACCTCCCAATGACAGTTTTTTGTGTTGAAATAATTTCCAGACCTTCAATACTAGACAACATCATAAAGTGGAAAGTATTTAATAATGATATTCAAATTATCAAATTTCTTACAAGTTCAAAAACTTTCCAAGATGCAGTGATTGATGATGAGGCCCACCAGCATGATCTACAGACTTATTAGGATGAGGCAGTCAAATTAAAAGAAAAATGCATTTGAAGGAACATTCTAACTCTTGAGAAACTCTTTGATCTGCAATCCAGATTCAGGAAACCTCCTAATCTGAAAACCAACAGTTCATCCATGATGCATTTCCAAGTCAATCTAGGGACCTCTAAATAGCCCAAATACATCAACCTTGACACTTGCTGTTCATAGGAAAAAAATCACACATTCACGGAGTTGTTCAAGAGGTATTAGGATGTATTTAATTGGAATTATGATGATATTAAGACCTTTGAAACCTGGATAATACAACATGTGATACCCATTAAATAGTGTGTCAATCCATTGAAGCAAAATCTAGGAAAAGTACATCTAACTCTCAAACCTCTTATCCAGAAGGAGCTTAAGAAATTGTTATATGTCCGAATCATTTTTTAAGTTTGACATTCAACTTTGGTATATAACATGATTCACATTAGAAAGAAGTTGAGATAAATCAGAAAATGTATATATTTCTGGAACTTGAATTGAGCTTCCGACAAGCATAACTATCTAGTTCACCCCATGGAACAAATATTGCAACTCATATCTAGATTTGAGATGATTTATTTATTTGACAGATTTTTAGGACTAAGTGGGGGACATATCCATGTACAATAATTCTCTTTAGTTTAGTGAAAATAGGAACTACATTTCAAAGGGAATTGGATATCGCTTTCAAAGGGTTAATGGGTCAAAGCATCATGGTCTATCTCAACGATGTCACTATTTATTTGAAGAAAAGGGAAGATCACCCAAGACATCTGAAACAAATATTTGAATGGTGTATAAAGTATGGGATTTGATTGAATCCAAAAAAGAATATTTTTCTTGCTTCATAAGGAATACTACTGGGACATGTGATTTCCAAAGATGGAATATCGGTGGCCCCAGAAAGAACAAAATCCATTTTGCAAATTCCTCCACTGCATAGTAAGAAATCAATGTAATACATTTTCGATAAAATCAAATTTGTGAGAAGATTCGTTCCTAAATTTTTTGAAATTGATAAACCATTGCAACGAATGATTAAGAAATATGTTCAGTTCAAATGGACACCAGTGCAGAAGGAAGAATTCAAAATCATCAAATTCATTATAGTTGTTGCCCCATACCTATGAAGTTTGGATTTCACCAACGATTTCTTACTATACACCTTTGTGTCTAACCATTCCCTTACAATAGTTCTCACATAGAAGAATGAGAAAGGAGAAAAATATCACATCACATTCATGAGAACTCGACTACAAGGTGTTATGCTAAACTATCCACTGGTGGACAAGTAATATTGTTTTTTCCATAAAGAGATCAAATAATTCAGAACTTAAAGTTTTAAGAATCACACAAAGTTTATTGTCCCTCATCCACAGGTCAGATCTATTTCAATCCAAAGAGATTTGGAAGAGAGATGAGGTAATTGGATGATGACCTTACAATAATATGACCTAGATTTTAAACCATCCAACATTGTTAAAGGTCAGGGCCTTTGTAAGCTAGTGACATATGATACCGATGATGAATATCAAGAAGAGGATTGATGGAAAAAGGAAGAAACGATGTATACACAATAGGATCCTTACATCCCAACTCTTGAAGGATCATGTTATAATGATCTAAAGTATTACCTTCAACACAACACAACTCCAAAAAGAAAAGAGTGTTGAAACTGAAGTCTCTACCATATCAGTTGGTACATGGTGTTCTTTTTCAAATGAACAATGATGGAGTACTATTTCTGTGCCTCAAAAATCAATATGTTGATGATGTCCTTAAATATATGTATGATGGACCAAAAAGATTCCATTTCTCAGGAGACACAATAATTTACAAGATATTGATAGCTAGATACTACTAGCCTATGTTGTTCAAATATTCCCATGCATTTTCATGAAGCTACAAAGCATGTCATAAATACGAAGGAAAAGAGTATAAAGTTATTTTCATTCTCCAACCTATTTTTTTTAAGAGTGTTTCAAACAATCGAGGTTGGACATCATTAGTGAGATTAATCCCCGTTCCTCCAAGAAAAATAGGTATGTCCTAACCACTACTGATTATTTTACATGATGGAATAAAGTAATACCTCTGATCAAGGTGAATGAGGGAGTAGTGATTAATTTCCTTGAACAATACATTATCACAAGGTTTGGGGTACTTAAATCTCTCATATTTGATAATGCAACTTATTTTTCATTATTGAATTTATCTCAGTTTTATTTAGAAAATTGAATTACTTTTAAGTACTCATTCAAATACTCTCCTAAAAGTAATGGTTTGGTTGAATCCAAAAAAAATAACCTAATTTGTATCCTCAATTGAACCGTAGTTGATCGCAAGAGAAATTGGCAAAATGATCTACAAAATTTCATCTAGGATGATCGTGTCACTCCTAAGGCCTCTATAGGGAATTCTCTATATTTACTTGTCTATGAGAAAACAATTATTTTACCATCGAAAATCTACCTTCCTTCCCTACAACTCACCCAACAGTCTCGAGGGAGAGAATCTCCCATCATCCAACCACGTATCAATACCTTGTTGAACCTTGAAGAAAATTGTGCCAAGCTTGAAAGAAAGTTTGAAAACCATCAACATAACATTAAACATTGGCTTGATAAGAAATATGCTAGTGAGAATGATCCAGGTGGATATCGGTGGCCACCCACCTTTTCGAAATGGCTCAAAATAGTTTTCTGGCCATTTTGGCAATTTACTGTTTTTAGCAGGTTTTAACTTCCGGGGCCATTTTGAGGGTCCAAATGAAGGTTTTTCGAGATCAAGGTTCTCAATTATAGCCAAAGGAATGATTGAGCCCCCAAAATGAATATCCTCGACAATACCTTTCCAACGAGCTATCACATGCCTAAAATGAAGATCGTATGCAGAAGTTACGACCCCGGGAAGTTGATATACTCACTTACCCAAACGGGGCCCACATGACTTTTGGCGCTTCATCTCCTAGGGTTAGGTTTTTGGATGTCTAGGAATTTTGGCATTCTCTTCTATTGTAAAAGGGCCTTCCAAGCCTCATTGTAATCATCTTCTTGCGAATGCGAGTAGCCATCACATCTCTTCTCAGAGATAAGCTGCCACCATTCTAGCGAGTCTTTCACTCTGTATTTTTGCGGTCTCTGTACATTTCGTTCATTAATAGAAATCGTGTATTACTATATCTCTGTGTTTATGGTTGCATCTCTGATATATTTCTATTATGTTACTGGATATACGTGATATCTCTGTGCATTTCTTTATTATATCTCGGCTCTCATTTCATGCCGAAAGTAATCCGGATCAGAGAAAGAGTTCCAAGTTGGGCATTTAGTCCTAAAACAGGATAATCCACATGAATATAAAAGGAAGCATTGATAATTCCAACAATTATGGCTTGGGACCTACATTATCAAAGAGAAAACTGACCAAGATACTTATCAGTTACAAAATATTCAAGGGGAAGCTAACCTTCGCCCCATTAATGGCTATATTTTCAATCACCACATTAGCTATCTTTCGATGAAGCTCCTCCCTTATATATAAATAAAAGTTTGGTTTTTTTTTTTCTTCTCATCTTCTACTTTATTTTCTCTTTATTTTTCAACATTTTCTAGTTTGTTCGATTTCCAGATTTTGTTTTCTTCTTAAAAAACTACAACCCAAGGTTTGTCAAATATTTGATAGCTTATTCCTAGAGATTCTTCTAAATCATAGCACATTTGGTACCAATATCCTAATAAATCTATGAATTTGCTTCTAGACATATCCCATCTTAATCATATATCTTTGTTATGCATCACCCCAAGTCAAATCCAATAGTCCAACATAATTCATCAGTATACAAGAATCAAACATTTAATATGACAAAGAAAGGAACCAAGGAACCTAGCTAAGAATAGATAAGTATATTGTGTGGACTAAAATGAAATGGTTTCAGAAGAGATGATTCCAGTATTCCAAAGCCCGTTACTTAGGGAGTTCACTCATCTATAATCAAGTTAGCAAATCTAACTATAAAAGGTGTCATCCCTAGTGCCTTTAAAGGAAAATTGGAATTCCCCCATCGAATTCTCTCTAAGAAAATGAGATTTTTTTTTAAAATATAAGACTTTGGGAAAGGAATTATAGATCACATGGGACATGTAAGTATCCTCGTCGGGGCTATGGATGCTCGCTGGTAGCAGAGTAAGTATTTTGACACTGAGGTGACTCCGTCGGGGCTATGGATGCTCGTTGACAATGGAGAAACAATAGATAAATGCATTACAACTTGCATTCTAAGCATTAATGATGTTTGTTTTCCCTATAATGCTCCTTATGCCTCCCCCTAGATCATTTATTATATGAATAAGAAACTAGTAGAATATAATATGGTCGGATGCATGGTCCTAACCTCCCCTTTGTATCACCCAAACATTGTCTCATCATAATCTGAGCTATGGGACATATTCTTTATCTCTTGGGTTGTCCATTATCACACACTTTCCCCTTGAAATATGTGTGGATATGATTTTACAGAGACTCGAGGCTTCACCCAATGTGTTTCCATTTGTTGTGCTAGGCACTACAACTCTCCACTTTCTTGTAATGTATTTTCAAATTTCTCTCCATAAAATGGGACCCCTTGTATTTTTCAAAGTTGAAAAGATCCTCTAATCGTTTCTTCATCTCACTCCAAATCTTATTCATCAAGCTTCCTTTTTCAATCAAGTCGTTGTTTTCAATTTGGAACACTTATGAAATTTCAAGCTAAGTTTTATTGTTTTTGGGCAAGGTAATTGAAACTCTTCTAATGCTCATCAAAGGATTTCACATTAACTCTTGCAATGAATATAGGAGTATTTTCCTCCAACTCCACCAATATCTAAAGGGCCCCCGAAATCCCTCAAGGTAATGACAACTCCTCTAATGTAGCAAAGGATTTAGTACTAACTCTTCCTATACATCGGAGGAGTTTTTCTCATCCACTTTGATGAAATACGACATTTTCAATGGAAATTACTCCAATGCACATTGGAGGACCTACCACAAAGTCCTTCTATGTGCATCAGAGGAATTACCTCCAACTTAATCGATTTAAACCCATCTTCCTTCATTTATTTTCACAGCCACCTAACCTATAAATACTCATTTTCCCCCTCCATTCTTTTCACTTCATTTGAGTGCCAAGGAGAGAAGGATAGTTCCAAATAAAGAGTGCACAAATAACTAACCTACTCATCCTCAAATTATCATGACCCTCCATGTTTACCCAAGCTCCAGAGAAGCCCTCGATGCCCGGTCCTTCAATTTTATAGGGTTAGGGTTTTCTTTTTTGTTTCTTTTCCTTCCTATTAAAAAATAAAATAGGCCTCTCACATACCCCTATCGATGATCATTTTCTACTAATCAAAGGTATTACCTCTGTGGTCCATAGTATCACCTCGATCCCACATTGAAATATAACGAGTTAATACAAAAATACCTCATACGATCGATTTGGCCATAGAATTTTCATAGATGCAAATGGAGAACCCCAAGAATCAGTTAGGAGACAAGCTCTCCAATTTGTCTCCTTCAGTTGCCAATGATACAGTAGCTACATGATCCTGAAGGAATATTGAATTTTCCCCCCTCGGTTCTGGCCCCTTTTGAGACTTAACTATTTTCAAAAAGTTGTCGTGGTGGATAGATGACCTCTATGCCCAAAAATCCCAGCACCATTGGAATATTTCGTATGAAATATCCCGATAGCCATTGGCCAAGTTCACATAAATTTTCCTGACTCACATCATAACCCATCAAGGTACTTACTCTTAAATCCTCCGATGTCTCAGAGGAGTTCCTATTAACTCCTCTAATCGATCGAAGAATTTAAGCTCAAGTCTTCTGCTCACCCTCAACATCACTTATTCATAGACACTCTTAAAAACATCTTGTTTAACCCTATAATATCTTTTAAAGTTCACCTCATCGACGTCTTTCAGGAGATTTGTTTTTGACTCCTCTGATTCTCATTAGAGAAGTTGACGTTAACTGCTCTGATTTCACTTCTAAGCAATTTTTAATCCATTTTCTTCTCTGATTTCTAGCAAACCGCTAGCCATGTCTGCTATTATTTTATCTTCTTCGAATGATGATCTCCCACCAAGCATCATGTCAAGTGAGTCCTATGGTATTTCAATATTCCTCCTTAGACTAAATTTTTCATCAATTGTGATTTCAATCTTCGCATTAATCCCACCTTTTCCTTCCAGGTTTAGATATGGCTCCCAAAGAAGAACTGAGTAAGAAATCCCTCACCGAGGCCTATGGCAATGGTAGACATACCCAATATGAACTAGATGTAGCTGTATCCACATACAATGATGCCTACGGACTCTTGAAAAAGGAGGGAGAGACACTCAAGTGGGTGATGTATATTTCATGTTTAAGAAATCAAGTTTCCCAACCGAGGCTAAATAACAAGATGAGTTAAAAATATTCAAAAAATATCTATAGGTTTAGGATATTTAGAGTCACATCCCACACTATGGTTAACCTTGTCTCAATGCTATCATTTGGATCATAAAACATGCTGACCTAGGAATCAGATGCGACTAAAATTCTAAAGGGGAACCCATATCATCATTTCAACCTAAGGACCTAGAAAATTCTTATCACATCTACAAAGGAGAAAGAAATATTGAAAGTAATCTTCTCAATGAGTTCCAAAACAAAACTAAATAAATCTTCCCCAAGTGGTACAAACCTGGTAAACATTTCAAGAAAAACCCCAAGGGAGGTTACCCCACAATTTCCTTGAGGAGACCTTATCAATATATGGTGGGCACATTGTGTTTGTTTTATGGTGAAATAGACACATCTTAGTTATCCCTATGATACATGTATTTTATTCTAGAAGGATCTCTATGGCCACTCACCTTCTCCAACTAGCTCAAAACCATTTTTTGGCAACTTACTAGTTTTAGTAGTTTTTTGGTTCCTAAACTTTCAGGGCCATTTTGAGGGCCTAAATGACGTTTTTTCACAATCAGGCACCTTAATGATAGCAGCAGTCTTTGATTGAGCCCCCGAAATTAATATTCTCATCAATACCTTTCCAACAAGCTATCATGCTACCTAAACAAATATCATATGCAAAAGTTACAACCCCGAGAAGTTGATGTACTAACTTACCCCAACGGGGCCGACATGACTTTTGGCGCTCCATCTCCTAGGGTTAGGTTTTTGGATGTCAACGGTTTTGGAATTTATATTTATTGTAAAAACACAATCAGAGCCTAATCGTATTCATATTCTTGTGAATGAGCATAGCCATCACATATCTTCTCAAAGATAAGTTGCCACCATTATAGCAACCTTGTTTTCAATATGCATTTTACAGTTTTCAACATATTTCTTATTTAATAGAAACCAAGTTTTATTGGATCTCTATTATTTTTCACTATGTCTCTATTTTAATATTATAAATATATGGTTTCATTTCATTCCCTTCATAAATCTTGGTGAGTGGTATCAGAGCAGTATGCTCCTTGTCATTTTTTTTAATGCATGTCCCCGATGCGGTCAAGGTATAGAGAGTTGGGTCTCGAGATTGTTTCTCTTGAGGAAAACTTCTCTCGCACTCCCAATAAACCATCCATAGAGGGTTAAAAAAAATATGACAAGACAGGATATCCTTTCAAAATGTTTCTCTAGGAAGCCCTTGAGTGAGAGAGTAATGAGATGATGGATAACTTTGCACAAATCCTTCGATAGTTGCTCATAAGAGACACATCCACCTCAAGCATAAGTTCCACCGCCTTCAAGGTACATATCAAATTTGATATTCCTATATTTGAATTTCAAATAGATTTCGATGTCATAGATCAATGGTTAAACATTCTAGAAGGGTATTTTTGTGTCCACAACTTTTTCGATAGAGAAAATATTATGTTTGCTCTCCTTAAGGTCATCCCCCATGTCCAATATTGGCAGGAGACTTTATGTGAGAAAAATGAAATAGAGGGATCCACATTATTTGTATTTGTACCCACTTGGGGTTCCTTAAGGGATGTTATTAAGGAACAATACTACCTTGTTGTAATTTATGATGACTTGTATAAAATATGGACCACACTACGATAAGAAAGATATTAAACAGTGTTAGAGTTCACTAATGTCTTCCATAGCTTGTGCACCAAGTTAGGTATCAAATATTCTGAGAGACATATAGTTCTCAAGTACCATGGTGGTCTGCATAGATACATCCATTCATAAATGGATTTTTTTGACATCTCATCCTTGGGTGCGGCCTATCGATATGTGTCAAAATTGAGCAGAAGATGAAACAAAAGTCAAATAGTTTTGGGTCAGGGAACCCCTCACAGTAGAAGTAGGTAAATGGAAACCCCAAACTTCATAGAAAATGAAAAATAAAATATGGGAAACCTTTGGACAACCAGTCCAATCCACAAGAAAAGAAAGACATTAGAAAGACAAAGAAAGATATCGAGAAGTGGTGTGACTTCCATAAGAGCCCCTGGCATAACACTGTTGATTTTCACTCAAAGACGTCATTGGTGGCTGAGGTAAAATCCTTTGAATCATATGTGGGTTCTGACAGTGAGTTAGAACTAGAAAATGGGAGACAAATCATTGACATGGAACCTAGTGCCACCATTGCTACCACCAAGATCCATCCTGGTGAAGATGATGATCCAGAGGAAGGCAAGCACCTCTTTAATTCACAAATGTAGGTAAAAGGCACTATGTTGTACTTCATCATTGATAGTGGTAGCCAGAATAACCTAATATCAACAGAGGTCATCAAGTGGCTAAACCTATTGTAATACCCTTGTTTCCCCCAGCTTTTAATTAATCATTAATCATGCCCACCATGCTATGGCATGGGAACAATGTAAATGTATTATTTATATTTACAATGATATATTGTCAGCGTAAATCCTTGAATTACTAGCAATGATATTACTAGAGGAAAGAATGAGGAAACTATGGACAGGGTTCATTAGTTCAAATGACTCAAATTCCCTTTCTTGAGATAATAAGCCTCATCTGGATCCCAAGGAGAGGAATCAATTAATGAAGGAAGGACTGGTGGTTGGATAATCAACCATCCCCATGAATGGAAGCATGGTATGAGTGAATAATGTCATCCCTAAGTACCGTAGGGTCTGGCAGACTAGGCTGGCCCAAGTTTCTTTTTGATAGAAGGAAAATGATAGGTGGAGAACCATCCTGGGAAAAGATATACAGAAAATAGAGACAAGGAGAAGACACATGAGAGGGGAAGAGAGGGGGAGGTTATATGGAGATCCATATAGACACCATAGAAGAGAACATGCATAGAGGGGAACACATGAACTGAAATATGCAGAGGAAAAGAGAAATACAATGATTTTGATGTGGAGGGAGTATCTGATAAACCTCACAGGTTTGCTATAAAAAATAGAGGATCTCTGAGAAATGGAATAATTTCCCTCATGATATAAGGGCTTGGAATGGGGGTGGCTAGAGTTATAAGAGTGAATTCCTATGAGCCTATGGTTGGGTGGAAAGGTGAACACCCACAGTTGGTCGGTTGGTTGTAGCTTGTAAAAGATAAGTACTTCTTATTCTCTAAGCACTTAGATTGGAATGTATGATTTGAATGACTGTGTCTGTGTCTAAGATGTGTAGTGTTTTATTTATAATTAAAATTCTTAGTGTTATTATGCAAATTTTTTCCCTTGAATGGTTATAAGATGGCCAATATGGCCTCTAGGCTGGTTGGTAAATCTTCAAGGTATCCTTCTAAGAGATCAAATTCATTATACTAGAGTTGGTGCAGATCCTGTGGACTGACATAGTCCTATTGATCCTTCAAAGGTGCCTTTCCCTATGTTATAACCTAAGTTCTATGAGTGGAGGGAACTTCCTTTAAACTAGTATCCTAAGATACCACATGATCATGCACACGACCTTAAAACAATATTGGCTAAGAGTCGATCTTACAACTAGAGACTCATTAGAGGGTTTATATGACTAAGGTCTAGGGACCCTGCACTAGCCTAAATGAGCTAATATGTTTTTTATTTGGGACTTTGAGAGTTTGGGGCTCGGTGGAGTTGCGACCTTAATTGAATCTTTCCCAAGAGGTTGACTATAGCTTTTGGGGCTTGAAATATCTCCATATAACCAAAGCCTAGGAACCTAGGGTTAAGTCCTAAGGGAGCTAAGTGTCCCAGACTTCGAGAGACCATGTTCTGGGGAATTAAGTATTACAAATACCCACTAGTGTTGAAGATGACCTGTCGAGTCGGTGGCTTGGTAGTGGATCGACAACTAGCGGTCATTTACCCTTTAGCAAGGGACTAGTCCCCCCATTAAACCCTGATCTACTTATCAGTCATGAAGCTATGTGGGTCATAGATTTAAGGACACTTGGGAATATCCCTGACCATTTGATCTATGTCAATGTCAATCTGGCATTGACCACTTCAGGAGAACAAAGTTGTTTCACCTCCAAAACTCTTGAAAACCGAATTCACGAAGTAATAAGGACTATCGATATTCGGATGCTTCAGGATCTTCCTCAGTCGTCGATCTGGGGACTTCATTAAGAACCCCTCTTAACTTTAAATCAACCAGGTCGCATGTCCATGGATCGAGTATATCCAGGATTTTCTCACCTGATGGTGAATGGGCACTTCACTGGAGCATCTAAGGGCTGGAGCCCTTCCCAACTATCCATCGTCAAGGACACATGTCACTAGATATGAGAGTTTGGAGACTTGGCTCTTTGGGAAATTTGCAATGTAAGGATTTGGTAATCTCCAATGTCTAGAGCCACGAAGTAACGATATTCATAGATCTATGGAGCTATGTGGACTCTTACTCACCATGAGATCAAACGGTTGGGAAACTATCAATTCAATATGATGTAGCATGTTGATGTCATTCGATGTGGCATGGAACCACATTACGCATGCCACGTGTCATAAAACTATGGATGATTCACATACCCATTATTCCTATAAAAGCATGACATGTGTCACCTCCTACTGAGGACATGTGTCACCCCTGGCCCTCACTGCATGTCAGCTTTTGGTTCGTACTCGCCTAGCCAACGTGGTTGGTGACATGTTCGGGACTCTGGGAGTCTGAATAATTTTTGGGTTCGAACAATTTGGGAATAACATAACAAAGGGTTGTTCAATGTCGATAGTCAATCACCGAACGTCAAACATTCAACGATGATCACCAATTGTCGAAATTTCAAAAAAGTAGGGCATCAGTTGTTGATTGTCGAACATCAAATGTCGAAAAAGGGAAGTTCAATGCAAAACGCAAAACATCAATCGTCGAAGGGTCAAGTTCATGTGGAGATATTTTGGGACTTCGAGGAGTAAGAAAAAAAGGGCATTAATCACCGAATGCAAAAGACCCCAACTAATAAAACCATGGGTAACTTCAAAGGCCATAACATTCATACCAGAGCTCAGATTTTAGGGTGGTGAAAATCGTTAGAAATCTCATGGAAAGAAATAGCCAATGGATATCCCAAAATTAAGATTTGAGAGAGTTATGAAAAGTAAAAATTTGATTCCCCATCTCTAGAAAGGGTATTTAGGGGTTGGTTGTGTTACACCTATCAAAAACATCGCACACACATCCCTACACCATCAAATGGATCCGTAAAGGAAGAAAACTTCACGTCAGCCAACAGTGTCGCCTGTCGTATGGAATCAAGACATTCAAAGATGAGGTATTGTGTCATGTTTCTCCATTTGAATTTTTTGATGTTATTTTGGGCCAACCTTATTTATGGAAACTTCACGTTGTATATGATTCTAGGCCTCGCATTGTTTTTTTTTGTTTGTTATTTTTTCCGTGATATGTGGGACTAACCTGTGGCTAAGAAACTACAACTTAGGGACATATAAGCCATGAAAATCACTCGGGGATCGCACCCGACCTGAGCCACACCAAACCTTAACATGAATGGATTTTTGGTCCTCGCATGTTTCAAGCCGGTGACTTTAACACCACAGAGTGCCTTAACAACACAGTCTATCACTGACTATCCTATACCTTGGGGACGTCTAGGCCTCACATTGTTTTTTTTTTTTCGTACTGGGGGAATCGACAATGCAAAGTTCTCGTAATCACGTGACACGAGTTCAATCCCCATCGGCTACCACTCTAACCCAAGGTGAAACCACCCAACTTGCAAGAATGGTGCACAAGTAAATCGGGGTGAGAATCAAACATGACACTTCATTTACAAATTTCCTTCCATTTTCACAACACTTGCCAATCCGTCTACACCCCTGCGGGCTTTTCATTTGAAAGACATGGGGGTGGGCTTTGATACACTTATGTGTGCAAGGGTCACGATACCATTTAATATGGTATCTCTGGGTGCAACCACACATTATACCACTACCTCAAGGTGTCCCCATGGCTCTAGGTAAATCCCTCATGAGAATTGAACCTTGCCCAACTATGAAAAAATCCTCTCTTTCCACCATTGGATCCAACCCCTTTGGGATTAAAATGTCAAGGACATGGGGGTGGGCTTTGATCCATTTATGTCTGCATGGGCCACGATACCATTTAATATGGTATCTCTAGCTGCAAACACACATTTGGCCACTACCTCAAGGTGTCCCCATGGCTCCAGGTAAAGCCCTCACGAGAATTGAACCTTGCCCAACTGTGAAAATCTCCTCGCTTTACACCATTAAATCCAACCCCTTTGGGCTAAAAATTTGAAGGACATGGGGGTGGGCTTTGATCCACTTATGTGTGCATGGATCACGATACCATTTAATATGGTATCTTTGGGTGCAACCACATGTTCGGCCACTACCTCAAGGTGTCCCCATGGCTCCAGGTAAAGCTCTCATGAGAATTGAACCTTTCCCAACCGTGAAAAACTCCTCGCTTTCCACCATTTTATCCAATCCCTTTAGTCATAGGCCTCACATTGTTATTATTACTTTGAACAAGAAATTTTACAGGATACCTAAGGTAGTCCCAACTAGTGTTATGTCCTTGATCTATGCCAATCAATGCAAGAAGGTCATTTCTCCGACCGAGAATTTGGTATTCTTCAGTATTTGCTCTCAGAGTGAGAAAAAGGTCGCATCCACATCCATGGACTCCATTGCTGACCTCTCCATGCAACAAAATCAAGTGGATAAGATTGTGGAAGAATACAAAGACATCTTCTCCTCACCTATTGGGGTGCCTTTGCACTGTCAAGTCAAGCATCCCATCGATCTAACCCCCAGTGCATCGCTACCAAATGGGTTAGCCTATCATCACTCTCTACTATAAATAAGGATATCAAGTGTCAGATCCAAGAACTACTCCATAAGGGGAACATATGACCCAACTCATCACCCTGTGGAATTCCAATCATGTTGGTGCAGAAGAAATATGGGACTTGGAGACTCTGCATGGATTATTGGGCCCTAAATAAAATCATAATAAGGAATAGGTAACCCAATTCCTTGAATCAATGATCTCCTTGATCATATGAAGGGGGGAAAATACTTCAATAAGATTGATCTAAAGTATGGATACCATCAGATCCTAATAGAACCAACAGATGTAAGGAAAACTTCCTTCAAGTAAAAATAAGGTATTTTTAAATGGTTGGTCATGCCCTTTGGTTTGACAAATTCCCCAACAAATTTCATGAGGATGGTGGAAGATATCTTCCATCCTTTCACTAATTGATTTATGGTTTTGTATCTGGATGACATCCTCATCTACAACAAGACTTGGGAAAAACACTTGCAACATATTTAGTAGGTTCTGGTCACTCTATGACAACAAAAGCTATATGTCAACTTCAAAAAATGCTCCTTCATAATGGACAAGGTTGAGTACCTTGGATACATTGTTGATGCACATGGTGTGCATGTTTATCTAGTCAATATCGAAGTCATCCATGATTGGACATCCCGAACCATGCTCATTAAGCTTCAAATGTTCTTAGGCCTTGCCAATTTCCATCGAAGGTTCATGTTGGGATTTTCCCATATTGCATGGGCCCTAAACTAAATAACCATAGGTGTTGGCAATGAAAAATTTGTGTTGGTCCTATCCCAACAAAAAGCATTTGATGATCTAAAGAAACACTTGTGATCTGCCCCAGTGCTTTCATTACCTGACCTACAACAACCCTTTGAGATCGAGATAGATGCTTCAGACTATGTTGTGGGCACAGTCATCAGTCTACATGACCGCCCTATGGACTATCATAGTGAGACACTATCAAATGTCATCCATAAGTACCCTAATTATGACAAAGAAATATACTCCATTGCGAAAGAATTTATCCAATGGAGGCATTACATTCTCGGTAAGGAAACAATCATCCACACTGATCATAAGCCACTACAGTTCATGTAGACATAAGGAAAATTCAAGAATGATCTCCATCAGAAGTGCTCCACATATTTGCAATAGTTCCACCTTAACATCAAGTATAAAATAGGATGTACCCATTGAGTTTTTGATTTCCTTAGCTGACCTATAGTCACGACACTCACCACAATGATCGATTCTTGTAGTCACAAGACCTGTAGGTGGCCCCAAGTCTATGAGACAAATTCAAAATTCACCAAAACCTACCAGATGTTGGGGTCAAACACAACTGTCACTAATTTTCATCTTTAGGATGGGTTGTTGTGCCATCTGGGCCATATATGTGTTTCATCAAGCCAGTAAACAAAGATGATTTTGGAATCCCATTATAGTCAGGTGGAAAGACACTTCATAGTGTAAAAGAGAGTGGTAGTGATGCAACAACATTTCTACTGGTTGAAACTTCGAAAGGATGTCATCAAGTATATCTGGTCATGCATTGACTGCATTGTTTCCAAACCAGCCATTAAGAAACAAGGCTTGTACACTCCTATACCTACTCCTGATAGGCCCTGGGAATCCATCTCAATGGAATACATGCTAGTACATTTTCCACCAAGCAGGGAAATGACTGTGCTTTTGTGGTTGTTGATCACTTTTCTAGGATAATGATTCTAGCCATTTGCAAGAAGGGCATCACAATAGAGGCCACTTCCAAGCTATTCTTTTAATGAGTGTGGGTACACATTGGGATCCAAAAAGCCATTATATCATATCAGGATAGTCAGTTCCTCAATAGATTCTGGTCGATCCTCTAGTCACTACTGGACACCAAGTGCAAGATACCAGATATATAAAATATGCAGAACATAAACGAAATGCTAGAAATAACAGAATAACAGTATAATAACCAGCATAATCTTCACAATACACAGAAATGATATACGAATTAGCAACAGAAATAGCACTTGAACAGAAATAGCACTTGATTCAGATAGCAATGTTCACAGGCCTCTTAGAGGGGGCAACCTCCAATCGAGCAGCGCTCTGTTACAATAATATCCAAGCTAGGGTTCTCATACCCTCGACTCTTATTTATACTAAAAAGAAGCATCTAGAGGAAGATCCTTCTAGAAGCGGAAGCTTCTATTAGGTCTTCTTACATTCGCCTTATTTTATTGAAAGGTCTTATTAATATTGACCTTTATTACATCCGAATACATTGATCTACCTATGTTTGGGTTAGGACCTTAACATGTCCGCCCTCTTAAAAACAACCTTATCCTCAAGGCTTGAGATGTGGAAACTGCTGCAGAATGGTAGCTGGTTCCCAAGTGGCATCTGCTGGAGTCATATCTTTCCACTGTACGAGCACTTCCTTGATGGTTCGCTGACGCAGGCGACACTCCCTCTGGTCCAAAACTGCTTCTGGTTGTAGCCAAATAGATCCTTCTTCTGCTAACTCTGGAAGGTTGGTTTGAAGTTGGCACCTGGTTCCAATCACCTTCTTCAAGCAGGAGACATGAAAAACATGAAGTAGCTTCGACTGACTGGGCAGAGCTAACTGATATGAAAATTGTCCCACATGCTTTAGAACTGTGTAAGGGCCATAAAATTTGGGTGCTAGCTTCTGACACTGCTCGTCCTTGAGGGAAGTTTGCTTATATGGTTGCAGCCGCAGAAACACCTGATCTCCTTCTACAAATTGCCGTTCCGAGCGACCTTGATCTGCTTGCTGCTTCATTCTGTTCTGGGCGATGACCAAGTTCTCTTTAAGGGTACGAAGGATATCTGCTCAGACTGT
>JASDQU010100189.1:276445-296342 GCA_032191745.1 Picea mariana | reverse complement strand
TTTGATAGATCTTGATTAAAACATTTTAAGTGTGTGTTTCTCATTTGAGGGAGATGATCAATCCATTCCATGCTCAACATGTAGTTCAAACATGGAATAGATATTAAGATCAGTGCAAATCCATATGAACTCTCAATCTACTCCTAATCAATCATGCACCTAATAGAGATCAAATGAGCAAAAGTGAAAAAACTAAGGAAATGATATGCATTTTTAGGTATTTGATCACTCTCTATGCACGATATATTCAAAAATAAAACATTTTAGATGATAACCATGATAATAAGAATGAACATGAGGATGGTGATAACAAGAATAACTACCACAACAACAATGTTGACAATGATGATGATGCTAGTCCATAAAACTTTAAAAAAAATGATAAAAAATACTTAATTGATTTTTTTAACATTTTATTTTTATATTGATTTGAATATATTTTTTAATTTTCATAATTTTAATGAGTGGATAGGAAAGAAAATGGATAACATTATAAATATTATGAAATTGAAATATAATATAGAAAAAAAAAATCTTGAATAACTAACTATTTATAAATTTTATAAATCAATAAATATATAATAATATTTTTCCATCTGGTTTAATTTAGATAGTTGGAAGGAATTTTGTGGGCCGGCCAGGGCACGCGGGATTTCATTGCAAGAAGTGAATGTTCAAGGGGTGCTTATGCACATGTAATGTACTGCTATGCTATGCTAGAACGAACGGACCACTTTGGAAGAGCCTAACAGAATAGACGGTTACGGAACATGAAGCAGTTGGATGCATACGTTCCTGCCCGCCACCATGTGCACAATGCCAGCCATGTCTAATCTGTTATTTCTCTAAGATGTCCATTTGCGCTGGCTGCATGCATCGTCATAGGATATATGAATGGAGGCCACCCATTCCTATCTATCAGCCTCGTACCTGATCAGATCCTCTTCTAATATTTTGACAACGCAATGACCTGGTATTATAAGTGCACGAGAATTAAAGGTGATGTATGCATATGGGGGTGCATGTTCCGTCGGATCCTTTCACAGAATCAGTGTACCACCTCGCCATCTTCTGCCATTTCATGTTATTTTGCACCGCCCAGCATTATGAAAGCCCTCGTCCTGTCTGTCAGTGGGCTGTTTCGTTAATCGCTGGGCCATCATATCGCCCGGTTATTACAACGGTTTTTTCCCAAATTCAATCAAAATCCAGTTAGAATTTCCAGTGCGGTGTAGAATTGCGATCTTGGATTCATTTTGGGACTTTGGATTTACCCAAATATTCAGAATTGTAATTTGAGCAATACAAATTGAGATTGCAGCAATTTTTCATCTGCCGGATTCCAGTAGATAGAGGCTTATTCCATTTAAGTTATCACAGCTTGCAAACACATAAAGGGAAAGGATAAGGTTCACTTATATTGTCCCCCTTTTTGTGTGTGTCAAAGTGTGCTACGAATGGTTCAAAACCACCTAAGTTCATAAACATTTCCAACCATAGGCTAAGTTCATAAACACCACCTAGAACACATGCATCTAAGGCCACAATCAACACCTTCAACTCACATGAAATCTTCAACCATGAACAACACCTTAAATCACAAGCATGACTTCCTAATGAAACTTGCTTATTAGGCCTAAAAAGTAGATTACGAGCTCAAGAGCCATCAATGAATTCTCAAATGTAAGGTACCATATTTATCATATAAAGCCTAAACGAAAATATACCCTTATTGATAGAAAGTAAAATACTTTCAGATGACTTCTACTCCTATTTATATTAATTTTGTCTTCTAAATAACAATCTAGAGGAAGATCTTTCTAAAAGAAAAAACTTATGTTAAGTCTTCTTACATTAGACTTGTTCACATTATTATATAGGTCTTATTTACATAGAAAACACATTATTCTACATATATGATGGATTAGGGAGGTTAGGTCGCTAACATGTCATCCCCTCTTGAAAAACGACCTTGTCTTCAAGGCTTGAGATGGGGAAATTGTTGCAGAATGGTAGTCATCCCCCAAGTGGCATCTTCTCGTGGTGTATCCTTCCATTGAAATAACAATTCATTGATAGTGAATTGACAAATATGATGCTTGCACTCGTCCAATATTGGTTATGGATGCAACCAAATGGATCCTTCTTCATCAAACTCAAGAACATTGGCTTAAGTCTGGCACTGAGTTCAAATCACTTTCTTTAAAAACAAGACATGAAAAACAAAGTGGAGCTTAGAGTGACTAGGAAAAGCTAATTGGTGGGCCACTATCCCCATTCGCTTGAGAATTTTATAAGGACCATAAAACTTGGGGGTGATTTTCTCACAGTGTCCAACTTTCAGTGAAATCTTCTTATAAGGTTGCACAGAAAGAAACACATGGTCCCCTTCAACAAGTTGATGTTCTTAATGACCTTGATATGCTTGTTAATTCTTATGATTCTCGGCATGACCAAATTTTGTTTGAGGGTACGAAGAATGGCCCCATGGATTGTAAGAGTGTTGTTGACATCCTGAACCTTGGATACATTTGGCCTAAATTAAAGAACCATTGGTGGATTTTTCATGTAGACCACTTCAAAGGGAGTCATGTGAGTGCTAGTATGGTAAGTTGTGTTGTACCACCATTGAGTTAGGGCCAACCACTAATCCTACTATGTTTTTTGGTCAGATGTAGAACACCACAAATATGTTTCCAAACAATTGTTGAAAAATTAATTTTATCCATCTGTCTCAGGATTATAGGTGTTGTTTAGATGCAATTTGGTTCCTTGAGCATGTTGGCATAGGGGCAAAACTAGGGTTCAATGCTTCAACAACACACCAACAAAACCATAACTACTGACCCTTTCAACAACACCTGTGAAGCAGGTGAAGTCTCACCCAAGGTAGAGGGGGGGTTACAGGGCTCAGGTGTTTGTAACCAAGCTGGGACACATATCTATGATTACAACACTTCTATAGAGTACTTAGAAACAACATGTATCAACCTATTAGTCTTACTCACATCGCATATCAAACCTTGAGTACAAATCGACGCAATAACAATGACAAAATAAACATCGCACTTAGCATCATAAGCTAGATATATCACATTCAACATAAATAAAGAACTTAAGAATTCACATATCTATCTATCATATATAACAATCAATGCAGTAAGAACATTCACAACATAAACATCATAGCACAAAGCAAACCATCAACACATGATATGCGTGGTTCACCCAAGTGTGGGGCTACGTCTTACTCACATTGCATATCAAACGTTGTGTATAGATCGACGCAGTAACAATGAAAAAATAAACATCACACTTAGCATCATAAGCTAGATATAACATATTGAACATAAATAAAGCACTTAAGCATTCACATATCTATCTGTCATATATAACAATCAATCCACTAAGAACATTCACAACGTAAGCATCATAGCACAAAGCAAACCATCAACACATGATAGTCGTGGCTCAACCCAATGTGGGGCTATGTCCATCAACTGCTTCTTCTTCTTTATTAGGCTTCAATGTTTTACATTCTTCTGCTCATGCATACTAAGACGTAGATCCAAGCTTCGCAATGGAAAGGTGATCTACCCACTAAGTACCAGATCCACCTTCCCAAAATCAGGTCAACACATAGAGCCAACTCCTCTAAAAAGTACAGAGCCTTACATACATAATCTGTTGCACAAAGCAACTTAGAACTACTTGCTTCTTGCACTTATCTACTTACAAAACTTTCTACCACTACTCATTCTTACAATCTTATTCTTATTTATACTTTTACATTTACAAAAAGGGCTAATCATGGGTAAACCCATGAGACGACATCCCATACTCGTTACAAAACGCTAAGAACCCCATGTTGGGTCCACAAATCTCACAAAACAAGTGAGATTCGGCAATCTCAGCTCTGCCTGGGTGCTCCATCTTCGACCAGTCGGTCGAAGTCCAAAAAGTCGTCAAACCTAATAAATGTTTCCTCAAAACCTGGTCGAGGGCCAAGAGGCCCCCAACACTCACCTGTGACTCATCCAGGGTAACTCAAACATGGTCAATGCCACTTCGAAGGCCTCGAGCTTAGCTCAAGCTTCCTCGACCTGATGCTTCGCTTGAGCCTCATGCTCAGCTAAATCCTGGATCAATTGCTCAGTAACAGGCCCATCTAGGCATTATTCCATTGTCGCAAACACTTGGTCTAGTTGCGAGCCTTGTCCCTCAATCCCTTCAAACATCGTGTAGTATTCATCCTGCACCAGTTGTATCCTCTGGGTGACTTCCATTACTTTTCCCTATATGGCAGTAATCTGCTGCTAGACCACGTGTCGTTCTTGTGATCTCTTCATTCTCTTGACTTCCTTGATTGACTTCATTTGCACTTGAACTATCATTTCCTGTTGTTGTGCCTCTTGTAGATGTGCTTCTAAATTCCTAAGCTATGGATCTTCCCTAAGGTTTTCGTAGGTCTGCACGCTCTTATCGCTCATTTGATTGCATTCTAAGGTGAGGGTCCTGATCCTTCCAACTATGCTCCTAGAGGCTTCCTCCCTCTGGTCGCACACTTCCTGCAGAGTGCTTGGTACTGCTTGGATCTCCAACTCTGTTACCCTTTCTTGAAGCTACTTTATGGCCTCAGCGAGCTTCATCACTTAAAACTCAACTGACTCGTGTTCCTCCTGTGCCAAGCCTGACACAGAGCAAAGTGCTTTTCTCACCACTTCTTTGACTGTAGTCTACTCTGCGAGCAACTTATCCTTTTCTCTTTGTATATTTTCTTTGTCCTCCTCGAGCATCGCCCAGAACTCCACCTTCTCATTCCCATATGCTATTACATAGTACCGCGCAACTTGTAGTTTCTCCAATATATCCTCTTTTTCTTTCTTCAGAGATTTTGTAGCCTTTTCCTTTTCCTCTTGAACTCGTTGAAGTCAAGCCTCTTTTGCATCTGCAAGTCTTTGAAGTTGGGCTGGCTCATCCCCCAAATATACAATCTCTGATGAGGAAGGCGTATTAGGCACTGCATGGCTCAATTGAATGGCTCATTGTATTTCCTTCAGTTCCTTCTCAACTCTTGCATAAATATCTTCATGATTCACACCATATCTATGTAATAGGTCCTTAGACGCATCCTCCATTCCTTTGTAGACTAGACCGATCTCATCCTCTATGAGTATAGACTCTAGCTGGGGCTTACTGNTGCATAAATATCTTCATGATTCACACCATATCTATGTAATAGGTCCTTAGACGCATCCTCCATTCCTCTGTAGACTAGACCGATCTCATCCTCTATGAGTATAGACTCTAGCTGGGGCTTACTGGCACAGGTCTTCTTTCTTGCTAGAGGTTTCTGCGGAGAAAAAAACCTCTTCTTCGATGTCTCTACCTCGCTAGGGGGATCCTTCGGTGGTGTAGCCTCTCCTTCTCCTTGTTTTTCTCCTTCTTCCCCTCCTACTTCTTGATTTACCTCATCTCCTCCTCATTCTATGAGAAAGCCAGGTCTAATTTCTTCCAAGGCATTGTTCTCCCCATCACTCTCTATGTTCTAAAGCTCCTCCTTTTTCTTTTTCTTCTTCGCACTGGTATGTCCTGCATGCTGGAACTGGGTGACCAAGTTGCTATCGATGATGTCAGGGTCAGAGAGTTCTCCATCATCAACCAGTATCAGGAACTTCGTCGACCACTCCTTCATGATCTGTTTCATGTCTTCATCGGTCAGCTTATAATACGAATGTAACTCTTCTTTCCTTTCATCCCTATGCGTGTTAATATAAATAAAGTGTGGGTCTGTGAAAAATTTATGTAGTGGTGTGTACTGGTGCAAGGTGTGCGGTGTCATGAGCAAGAATGACTCAATAGAAACCTTTAGTTGTTGATAATAGACATGGAATATTCTATCCAACTACCATTGCTTCGACATATCATTCATATATTATAAGGTGGAGAACCTCGTGGACAACGTCTCTGACGGTTCAATCTCTGGAAAAGCTGCTCCCTCCAATATTTTCCAAGCGATAAATGCAGTCAGTACGAGTAGCCAATTGAAGTGGAACTCATATCCTTGATCCTACACTTCACGACAGTATTTCTTGAGCTTGTTGATGAGGTAGCTTGCCCAACTCATCTACATCCCCTCCACACATTTCCCTTCGAGGTCGACCACAAACCCGGTGATTTGCGTGGGGTGGTTATTTCTAATGAGCTTGCCAGCTATGATTTGGAAAGATAGGCGCACTGTGCCATCCTAGATGGAGGCTACCTTGTAGCCTCACTTTCCATTTTCAACTTCGTCATATGCCTCCTTGATGTGTTGTTCCAGGGAGTGATCTGAAGTCTTCCCTGGGTAGGACTACTGAGGGTCAGGTCCCTGCATGCTCAATCTTGTAATCTGGTGGATCAATGCCAAATCCATAGTAATTCTCCCATCAAGCCACAAGTATCCACCATGATATCATGACAAGAGGAGTTTAACACAAGCGTTAACCTTCTGATGTTGACCAAAATGATGAATCTTGATGGTGTTCAGTATCGTGGACTATGCGAGCTCCTTAATCCAAGGCTAGGAGACTGTGCGAGGCTTCTTCCCAGTCATCTTCATCAAATATATATGGGGTTCGCGCATTGCATGGTTCTTTCTGTCTCCAAGGTTGAAATCATTTTTTATCAATGCTGGGATCTATCCTAACTGGGTTCCAACTATGAATATTCCCTTTCGAATGTACGTAATGATTAATGACTACTAGAAGTCCTATCGAATGTTGTTGTGGTTAACCACACCAGCCAAAGGAGGAATGTAATTAGGTAAGATCAACAGGATCTGCTTTGCATTGGCCAGATCTTCGCAATGCTTACATCTCTTCTCAATCATGGGGTTGGCACATTTCAAATGTCATCTAGTCGAAGGGGAAGCCTGTAGTCCCCTAGTCAACGATTCCTGTACTCCCTCAAATATAGCTTTATGAACCATAAACTTCTTCAGAACTTATTCAAAGGACTTCTCTAGCTTAATGTGCTTGATCGACATTCTCAATGTTAGCAAATAGGTCAAGGTAGGCGAACGAATATAAGGGTCGAAAAATGGACAATGATGTATGATAGAAAAGTTTGACACACACAATCACTTCTTTCTTGGCTTAGATAATTATGGGTGGAAAAAAGTGGTCCCAGCACAACGTCCGACGGGTTAAATAAGCGAGCTTCATAATGAATTCCTCCAATAGATAAGGATGCCTCAATCAATGTGAATCCATCCATTATGGTGCAGTCTCAATGTCCAATGATGATATATCCTCCCATAAATGTGTTTCCTAGCAGTTATGGAGCATCTTTCTAATGGTCGGGTGCCTCCAATGGTCATATAGCTTCGTCAGGGCAAAGTCCCATTCTGCGTTGTTCTGTTGTTCTAGCGAGGTTCAAATCCTGCAAACTTGCCTACTGTGAAGTTTCGATTTGTGAACTCTTCAATCTGTTCTTTGTAACTTCCTATAGCTTTTCCAACTTATCCTTCTTCTTACTAAGCTTCATTGTCTTCTTTCCTGTGATCTGAGTCTCTCTAACTATTTCTGGATTTCTCTTTCCATTTTTATTCTTATCTTCTCCTATTGAAGTTACTTCGCACTGTTGATGTTCTCTCAAAGGGTTTGAAGTTAATATCTCTTCTCTTACTATTTCCTGGGTGGATATACTTATTTCTTGCATGTATAGGTCCTTCAAACATTCTTGCATTCTTTCAACCTCGACAACTAATTCTTTGGTCTTTCGACTCAAATTCTCATTCTTCTATCAATCAATCTATTTTTCTAGCTATGAAATCTCTTCATTCTTTCTTTTTCTTTTATGTAGCTTCTTCCTATGATTTCCTTTTGATATGATCTTTCTCAATCCAAGTCTTACCTAGCAAAAGGGTGAAAGGGGCATTGTCCTCAACAAGATTAATGACTTCAAATTCCTCTTTATTCGATGTTCCATGAATGATAACAGGTACATTAGTAACTCTTCCACATAGAGTTATCATATTTCATTTAAACAAGTCTATTCTTCCCAATGAAAGTACCATAGTGGGCTTTCCCAAAATTTTCCAAGTGTCTTCTGTCATGATATTCATTTGTTTCTCCTCATCCAGGACACAGTCTATGTCAAAGTCTCCTATTCTTGTATCTATGTGTTGTTTTTATTTCAAGATCTTTGATAAACTCACATCTTTGTGAGAGTTCATTGCTTCTTTTAACTGTACTAACATAGACTGAGCTTTCTCTAATTATTTATCTTGATCATTCTTTAACATTCTCTTATTCTCTTGATAGTTTTCTTGTCTCATATTCATCCTTTCAAATTTAGAAATCATTCTTGGACAATCCTTAACTTCATGACCAATAGTTTTACAACAAATACAAATAGGACCTATACCAGGGTATTCCTTAGAAATATGTCTTGGTCTTTTGCAGTTATAACATAATTTCAATCCTCTCTTTCTTTTAAACATTCCCCAACCTTTCATTTACTGCGCACTAAGATCATAGTGCTAAGCCTATAATCTGCAAAAAATTCTTTCTAGGTTCCTGCATCCACTCATTAGTCCAAAAATTATTTCTATGCATAGGAATAACATATATTTCTCTATTTCTATCAATTTTTTTCAGATCAACTCTTTCCTCTAACTGTACCCTAGCTTTCAGACTAGGACCAAATCTATCAAACATACCTAGATTCACGCTTTCAAAACAAAATATTTTACTTATCCTATTCAATCAAAGAAAAAATATTTACTCCTTTCAAGATCTTACCTCTTTTCTTCATATCGGGTTTCTTTCTTAGCACAAGGCTTCGCAAGTTAAGTATAATATTGCGCACTGCAACAACAGATCTACGCACAAAGTTTCTCTTTTCTTTACTTCAGTTCTCAACAATCACAGTTTCAGTCCTGAAAATGGAATCATTTTTTGGCACAGGGGAAGACCCTGATTTCAACGCTTCAACAACACACCAACAAAACCCTAACTACCGACCTTTCAGCAAGCGAAGAAGATGAACTCTCACTCGAGGTAGAGGTAGGGGGGTTATAGGACTCAGGTGTCTGTAACCAAGATGGGACATATATATGTGATTAAAACACTTCTACAAAGTACTTAGAAACAACATGTATCAACCTATTAGTCTTACTCACATCACACATCAAACCTTAAGTACATATCGACACAGTAATAATGAAAAAATAAGCATCACACTTAGCATCATAATCTATATCTATTCCATTCAACATAAATAAAGAACTTAAGCATTCACAGATCTATCTATCATATACAACTATCAATTCATTAAGTAGATTCACAACATAAACATCATAGCACAAAGAAAACCATCAACACATGATATACGTGGTTCACCCCAGTGTGGGGCTATGTCCAACAATTGCTTCTTCTTCTTTATTATGATTCATTCTCTTACATTCTTTTGCTCTTGCGTACTAAGCCACAGAGCCAAGCTTCGCACTGGACAGGTGATCTACGCACTAAGAACCACATCCACCTTCCAAAAATCAGGTCAAGGCACAGATCCAACTCCTTTAAAAGCCAAAGAGCCTTACATACATAGTCTGTTGCACAAAGCAACTAAGACCTACTTGCCTCTTTCACTTAGCTACTTACAAACCCTTCTACCACTACTCATTCTTACAATATTATCCTTATTTATACCTTTACATTTACAAAAAGGACTAAACATGGGTAAACCTATTGGACGACATCCCATACCCATTACAAAACCCTAAGAACCCCATGATGGGTCTACAAAACCCACACAACAAGTGAAATCCCATGAAATCAGCCCTTCCTAGGCACTCCATCTTCGACCACCCTGTCGAAGTCCAAAAATTGGTCAAACCTGACCAAAGTTTCCTCAAAACTTTGTCGAGGGCCAATAGAGCATGAAAAAATATTTCCAAAAAATTGTTCGTGAAAGTTGGATCATGATTGAAGACAATAGAATGAGGCATTCCATGCAGTTTGAAGATATGATCCATTGTGGATGTAGTGAATGAGTGCCGAAGAGCACACAAATGAACATATTTGGAAATATGATCTACTACAACCATGATGACTAATGTATTTCTTGATTTAGATAAGCCAAAAATGAAGTCCATAGAAATATTTGTCCAATGAGTAAGTGGAATTGAGAGTGGTTTGAATGTTCCTAGAGCTTTGAAAGTTTCTCCCTTATTTCATTGAATGTAACAAATTCATCCACAAAGGTGTGGATGTCCTATTTCATTTCTTCATAGAAAAAAGAACGTTTTACTCGTTCATAGGGCTCTCACAGCACAATGGATTTAAGTTTTGACTTTTCTCTTAGATACATGCGACCTTTATAGAAAATATTTTCATTGTGCCAAGAGAATCCCAAAGAATCTTGAGAATCCTATTGCAATTGTTGGATCAGGCTAGCAATTTTAGCGTCTTATAACAGTTCCTGATGAATGGATTGAAGACAATATGATACAATGAAAGAGATGGAAAATATGGACTGTTATTCTTCATATTTACTTGAAAGAGTGGAAGATGAAATTGTAATTATAACACTTATATTCAATATATAATATTTAATTTATTGTTCTGATGGTCATTATGATTACATAAATGTGTATAGATACATGGAAGAGAGTAAAGCCATTTCTGTTAAATAATCATACGCGACTATATGTCAGTCTAAATAATCTAAACATAATTTAATAAAGTTTATTAGAATTCATCCCTCCTTGAAAAAAATTGTCCTTGAAGCATAGGCAAGGAAAAATGTTTAGATCTAAACTCCTCATCTTCCCAAGTAGCTTCATCTTCAGGTAGGTTTTTCCATTTGATTTGATACCAATTAATTCTTCTAGAAAACAAGAATTTGGTTCGTACTTCCAGTATTCCTTGAGGGAGTAAATTTAACCTTCATTCTTCATCTAAAAGATGAAACTTTGTTTGTATATGGACAGTAGGACCTAGTTTTTTATTCAAACAAGAAACATGAAAAACGTCATGTATTTTTCCTTTATTTAGAATATCAAGGGATTAAGAAACTTTTCCAACTCTCTTTCAAATTTGATAGGGTCCATAAAACGTAGGAACCAGTTTGTGTTTTTATAATTTTTAAAAGAACTTTCCTTGTAAGGTTGTAGTCGAAAAAACACCCAATCGCTTGTCATAAATTCTCGATCAGTTCTTCTTTTTTCAGCTTGTTTTTTCATTCAGTTCCTTGATTGTTCAAGGTGGACTTTAACAATGCGTAAAGCATCATTTAACACGGGTAGGTAGTCCTTCACAACAGGAAGTTTAGAATTGATAACATACCTCTTAATGGAGAGAGGCAAATAACCATACAATGCTTCAAACAAGAACATTTTTATTGAGGTATCATATATACTATTGTACCTCCATTCTGCAAGATGTAACCAATTGATCCATTGTATCTTATGATCATTCAAAAAATTCCTTAAGTACCCTTCGAGGCATTTATTAACCACTCTGGTCTGACCATATGTTTGGGGATGATATGAAGTACACATGGTTAAGGATTTCCCCACCCAGAGAAATAGTTCCTTTCAAAAAAATTTAGTAAACATGGGATCCCTATCACTTATGATAAATTTAGGAAATCCATGAAGCTTGAAAATATTCTTGACATATCTATCAATGACTTGGATAGCCTTGTATTTTGAAGAAATCCTGACAATGTGCATATTTGGTTAGTCAATCTACGATTACAAATATGGTGTATTTTCCTTCATAGGTTGGATGAATATTAATAAAGTCCATAGATATTTCAGACCATTTCTATTGGAGTTTAATGTTGTTCAATTACATTCATTTTATTTACAAATTTACATGAAATAAAGCATAAACCATGATATTCTAGATAGACAAAGATCTTCAAATGATAAATCAGGTCTTGGATACAACAAGGAAGATATACATATTGAAGCTATCACTTCTAAGAAGTATGAGGTAAGTCCTTCACTCTCAAAGGGTGGAAGGAATGTTGCGATTTAACCATCTAACCAAAGTAAGGAAACTTTTGAAATAACAATGGAAGGAAGACATCAAGAATCAATATTTACACCTCAAAGAAAATTCAGAAGAGAGACACCTTCAAGGTGGACACCAAAGGAAAGGTATGAAAATGTTTTTCATGGTCACTGCTACTCATGTAATGAATATGGTCCCAAATATTTAGATTGCAAAGATTATGCAAGGAAATATAATGGAAAGTTTCATAACATCCTGGGATGTCGGAGATGTAATCAAATGGGAAACATTGTTACTCATTGTCAGACCATGAGATGCCACATCTGTAGTGGGTTTGTCCACAAATCCCAGGATTATTGGAACACAAGAAGACATTCCATGAAGAGTGCTTCATATAGCATGAAAAGAAGAATACATGAATCTAGAAATGAAGACAATGTTGAAAATTTGGAAGATCAAAGCTCAAGTTTAGAGAATCTGCTACACCTTCAAAAGTGGGTGAAGAAGGATGAAAAACCAGAAAATAAAGGCAACACTGAGGCAATCTCAAGCTTCACATATTCAGAAGCATACGCGAGCTCTTGTGGAAGAATTCATGTACACACGTGATTTAACGTATAGATAGTTCATGTACATACATGAGTTGTCTGTGTAACATGCGTATATTTGGTAAAATCTTGGAAAATAAGGCTATGGAGATGAGGCGCAACATGATTTGATGATATATCTCTATTTTTGCAAGGTCTAACATGATTTGTTGCAGGTTTTCATGATTATATGGTTGAATTTATGTTTAATGTATGTATGGTTATGACATATGGTTGAGTGTTGAATAACATGCTTGATGCCTATCCTAAACGCATGATAGTAACTCTAGATTATGGATTGAGGCATTTTATTTTGAGAAATAATGTTGGTTATGATAGTGAAAGTATGGCACTTTGGTTATGAGATATATCATGATGATGTGATTCTAGATAGAGATATCATTGATCTATTGAGGAACACTTCTCACAGATGTTTAGAGACTCTATTGGATGCTTAGTATTTTATATAGTGAATGGTTGTTGAGGAAGATATGTTGTAGTACATGGATGGTACATATGTGAGATCCATTGATATATCTTATGATGTGTTGTTAGAGGCATACTTGTTGGATTCCTTGGTGCATTCGGCATGCGGTTGAGATACATATTGGGACATGTAGTTGATGAGTTGATGAGGTGGTGAAATTGTGATGCATTCATGAGTAACCTCTAACACYCACTCTCAGGATTGTTGAATCAACTCATGAGCCGAAGTGACTCTTCCGATTCCMTGCTGGAATCTCTAATGAAAACCCGATCCAAAGGTCCTTCTCTTTCCCTGTCACAGCCTATGCACGCACCTGTGACCTTTGCCCAACCTTAATTTTTGGTTTCAAGGTTTCTCAATCCCCTATGTCAAGAGTTCCTATCCTCTCAAACTCCCGATCTCCGATTTACCGATGCGCTCTTTACACGTTAACCCTCCTGGCTAGGCTCCTAATCCTTTGATTAGTCCTCATAAGACCGCAACCTTACCTCTTTTTGGGGTTTCAAAAATTTAAGTATTGAAATGCACTTGTCCACAGGATCTGCGATCCGCCGAATCCCGATATGCTCGAACTTTTGCTAGTCCCCTGGGCTAGACTCTTGGGTCCATACGACCTCCCTCTGTATGACCGCAGTCATACCACCTATCAAGACTTTGGGGTTTCAAATGCTAAAATGCATTTTCCCACGGGACTGTTGATCCCTCGAATCCTGATTCTCCGATATGCTGACAGCTGGCCTCTAGATGGCGCTTTCCTCCTTATCGCGATTTCGAACTTTGCGATTCCAAATTGCAAGGACTTCTTGTCCATGGGAATTTTGATTTCCCGATTCTCGTAATGCCGATGGATGACCTTCCTTTCAGGAAATCTCCCGAGTGCTCTGATCTCCTCCACACATTCTACTCTGATGGATGGTCCTGATCGCTTCTCACGATTTCGCAGTTCGAAATTTCTCGGATGCCTCGTCCTCAGGAATCGCGAAATGCTGATCTCTGATATTCTGATTTGACTTTCTATCGAGACTTCCACCGATAATCTGGATCTCCTCCATGTTTCCCCAAATGATGGATGGATCTAATCCAATCTCGTTGTTTCGAGACTTGAAATTTCCTGATTTACTCGACCTCAAGAACTCTGATATCCCGATATGTGTCGAGACTCTTTCTTGGCTTGAGAAGGTTTAAACCCTGTTCACCTTCCGTTTATTCCAACGGCTGACGGGATTCTGTGTGAACATCCAATGGTCCACAATCTCCTCTTCTGTGTGCTTCTCCTGACGCTCTCCTGGACGTAGAAACCAATGGTCTAGATCTTCTTCTCGAGCCGATCTGACGACGGTTGTGCTCCCTCCTGAGATTCTAAAATTTCTCGTGCACTTGGAAGAATTCCAAGTTTCCAAAGGTCACGACCTTTGTCCTCTTTCTCCTCTATGAGCTCCACAATCTGAGTTCTCACCACGCGTATAAAAACGCTGATCCTCTCCAGCTTCTCAACCACTCAGACCCCTAAGGGATTTTGTCTTTCTTCCTTCTCCCTCAGATGGAGAGTATATTGTATGCCCTCCTGGCTATCCTTTTTCCTCAAGCAACTTCTTGTTGAGCCTTAAGGGTTTTCAAAAACCCTGTGAAGATCCCTCAGTGGATTCTTCTTCAAATCACAGAACTCAAAGAGTTCTCTTCTCTCCTATGTGCCTGTCTGCACACTGAATCAAATGCCCACCTGGCAGAGTATCTTCTCACAGAACATTCAGTAATTTTGTCCTCCTGTGGACCTATGCACCCACTCAATGCCCACCTAGCAGAACTCTCAGAATCCTCAGTGATTCTGTTTCTTCTGGTTGAACTCACAACAGAGTTCTCCTTCAACACTCCTTCCACCTGCTCAATGCCCACCTGGCAGAGCTTCACAGAACTCCTCAGATATTTTGTCTGCAACTGTGTCTTCTCCCACACAGCCTTGCCTCCAAGGTGTTCAACAGCCTTGAGGTTTTCTCCTGAGTTGTTGATTCCAGTTCTTGTGCCGCAACACGTCATTGTCTGAACCTGCAGAATTTAGAAATGCATCCTCGGTGCACGGCTATCAGAACCCGTAGTGTTCTGTCACACCCTCCTAGTGTGAAGCCTCAAAGAACTTCAACCCTGAAATCAAACACACTCCTACAAATGCAAACCTATAGCATACATCTACAACATAAACCAGAACACTCACAGACATCCACATAACACAGAAATACATGCAGGAAAAATTGCTTCTGTTTATATTAAATGGCAAATGCCTATTTGTACAAGGTGTTCCTAAGCACGGCCTGTAACAAGGTCTCGGCTCCTTTTCTTCTGCTCTCTACATGCAGATCCTCTTCAACTACAACTCAACTACTGCTCCACTCTACTCTACTACTACAAAATGAGATCTAAAATCTCTTTTACCTGATGGGGCTCTTCGAGCTCTTCCCTCCAACCTACCTACCCTATTCAATTACATAGGCTGTCTAGTCCACTATCTGGATCTAGATATCAGCCATATAAACATTAAAGGCCGATATACCTAATGCCTACACAAAGGAACGAATTCCCAACTCAACAGCTTAAACATTTAATTACATTCAATTCAGATTAAAAGATGAGGCTGCGCCTCTCTTCAGCTTTTAATGCACGCGCTTGATGTGGCTAGTTGGCTAGCTGGATGACATGGAGAGATGCTCCTGCATCATACTCCTCAACTAAAAAAATCATGATCTCCTACTCATGAGCTTCCCATCTCTACTTTGGAAATCCTCTTGGATCCCAAACAAATATCTGGAGTTGTTCATCCACTCCATTTTGTTGTTTCTTCTGCGCTGTTGCTGCTACTGCTGCTTCCTTCTTCATGTTCAGCCTCTCGTTGTTGACAGTGTCTACTGATCGGATCATCAGCTCCATGATATATTTGATCACTTCGTCCAGCTGCTCCCATGTCTAGCTATGCTCATGCAGTCTCCTCAGCTGCAAAAAATTTTGGTACATGAGAAGATCATCATGATCTTCCATGCCTCCTTCATCAGTCTTCAGCTTTACCTGTTGGATGTGCACGCTCTGCACTTTCACCCTCTCTTCCAGGGCTTTTATCTGTTCATACAGATTAGCCAAACTAATGTTATCTGCCTCCCATCCTTCTTCTGCTGCAAACTCCCACATTGGAGTCTCTTCAGCTTCTTAGCTGAAAATGTTGAGCCATTCCTCAGATTGTTCGTCTTCTCCTTCTGCTTCTTTTTCTGTCAGCTCCAATGCTACAACTCTTTCAACTTCTTGGTTGAAAGTAATGAGCCATTCCTCAGAATTCTCATTTTCCCCTTCTTCTGCTTCTGCTTGGTCAGTTTCAAACACCTGCTCCAATTCCTCCTTGACAATCTCGGCTGACTGTTCTTCTGTTGTTGTTGCACGTGCAACAGAAATTTCTTCCTCCTCTTGGGCAATTGGTAGGGGTATCTGAATTCCCCCAATCATCACAAGGCTTCTCAAATCCTCCTCCCTTGTCAGTTGCACATGCAGATCCAAATCCATCTCTGAATTTATGAGACCCTCCGATAGTCTCATCTTCTCTGTCAGCTCCTCAGGCTGATCAAAACTCATCTGCTGATCCCCACCCACCTGGAAATATGGGATGCTTTCGCTGCCCTCCTGGCAGATTATGAGATCAACTGATCCCATATTCATCAACACTCCTTGCTGAATTGAACTCACCTCCGAGTCCATGAGACTTTCAGACAGTCTTTAATGTTCATCTCTGCCCACCTAGAAATTCGAGATGCTTCCATTGCCCTCCTAGCAGTCTTCGAGATCCCGCAGCGATCTCCTGTCATTGCCCAGCTGGCAATGAGAAATTCCTTGGCTTTCCTCTTGATAGTCCATGAGATCCCGCAGTGATCTCAACTCTTTTCCCTCCTGGAAATTTGGAATTTCGTCTCTGCCCTCCTGGCAGTTCTTGAGATCTTCAGTCGATCCCATTTCATTCTCTCCATTACTGAGACATCTCCCAGTCTCTAGTTCACATACCTGAACCATCTCCTCTTCTGTTCCATTGAGGTTTTTAACATACCTCAACCATCCTGTTAACAACCTTCACCGTCTTTTAGCCATCAACTCCTTCACTAGCCATTTTATCTTTGGCTTCTCCATGGGCCATTCATATACCCATCTCAACTTCTTATCCTGCTGCATCTTCAATTCAAGCTTTTCTACGTCTTCCCTTATTTCATAGATCTCTTTATCCATTTCTGCAAGCTTTTCTGCCTTGTTATTCTTTCCAGCATGTCGATGGCCTTTAGTAATCATGGTGTTGTCTCTGTCTGCTTTCCTATAAAACCTGTTGCTATCACTCCTCACTAAGAGAGTTACCAGCTTCATCCTACAATCCTGCTGACTACCTTCTTGATTGCTTCCTACCCACGAACATTCACCATAGAGTCTCCAACACTCTGTCTTCCTTTGCTCCTCTCTCTGCTTGAAATATACAAACAGAGTTCTCGCTCTGATACCACTTGGTGTGTATCAGAGTGCTCATTACCTCTTTCCTCTCTTGCCTGAAATATACAGATAAGAAATAAGCTCTGATACCACTTGATGTAGGCACGAGTAACCTTTGACACCCACTCTCAGGATCGCTCAATCAACTCATGAGCCAAAGCGACTCTTCCGATTCCCTACTGGAATCTCTGATGAAAACATGATCCACTGGTCCTTCTCTTTCCCTGTCATGGCCTCTACACGTGCCTATGACCTTTCCCCGACGTCAAGAGTTTCTGTCCTCTCAAACTCTCAATCTCCGATTTACTGATGCGCTCTTTACGTGTTAGCCCTCCTGGCTAGGATCCTAGTCCATGTGACTATTCCTCATAAGACCCTAACCTTACCTCTTTTCAGGGTTTCAGACATTTAAGTGCCGAAATGCACTTGTCCTCAGGATCCACGATCCGCCGAATCCCGATATGCTCCAACTTCTACTAGTCCCCTGGGCTAGACTATTGCGTCCATACGACCTCCCTCTATATGACCAAAATTATACCACCTATCGGGACTTTAGGGTTTCAAATGCTAAAATGCATTTGCCCACGGGACTGTTGATCCCTCAAATCTCGATTCACCAATATGTTGATAGCTGGCCCCTCGATGGCACTTTCCTCCTTGTCGCGATTTCGGACTTCATGATTCTGTATTGCAAGGAATTCTTGTCCACAGGATTCCCGATTTCCCGATTCCCATAATGTCGATGCACGACCTTCCTTTCGGGAAATCTCTCGAGTGCTATGATCTCCTCCACGCGTCCTCCTCTGATGGATGGTCCTGATTGCTTCTCACAATTTTGCGATTCCAAATGTCTTGGACGCATCATCCTTAGGACTCCCAAAATGCCGATCTTCGATATTCCGATTTGATTTTCTATCGGGGCTTCCCCCGATAATATGGATCTCTGCCACGTGTCCCCAACTGATGGACGACTCTCATCCAATCTCGTTGTTTTGAGACTTGAAATGTCYCGATTTACTTGACCTCGAGAACTCTGATATCCCGAGTGTTGATATCCCGATATGTGTCGGGACTCTTGCTCAGMTTTAGAAGGTTTAAACCCCGTGCACATTCCATMTGATCCAACGGYTGATGGGATTCTGTGTGAACATCCGACGGTCCACAATCTCCTCTTCTATGCGCTTCTCCTGACGCTCTCTTGGACGTAGAAACCAATGGTCCAGATCTTCTTCTCCATCCGATCTAAGGGCGGTTGTGCTCCCTCTTAAACTTCTGCACTTTMTCCTACACTTGGAATAATTCCAAGTTTCCAAAGGCCTCGACCTTTGTCTTCTTTCTCCTCTATGAGCTCCACAATCTGAGTTCTCGCCATGCATATAAAAATGTTGATCCTCCTTAGCTTCTCAACCACTCAGACCCCTAAGGAATTTTGTCTTTCTTCCTTCTCACTCAAATGGAGAGTATATTGGATGCCCTCCTGGCTATCCTTCTGCCTCAAGCAACTTCTTTCTGAGCCTTCAGGGTGTTCATCAACCCTGTGAAGATCCCTCAGTGGATTCTTCTTCAAATCATAGAACTCAATTCAGATTAAAAGATTAAAAGATGAGGGAAGTCGTGCCTTTGTGCAGGCATTAGGTAGATCATCCTTTAATGTTTTAGATATTTCCATGAGCTGTAATTGTGTATGCATGAGGAGCATGGATAGGCTGTTGGATGACATAGATATGTTTTTGATTGGTTATGGTATAGATTGGGTAGTGAAAGGAAGAGTGCAGTGAAAAGGTAAGAAGTGGATATGACAGAGGTAGAAAGGGTCTGAAGGGCCATAAGGTTTAACTTTTAGAAAACCTAATTTGTTAAAGTGTATGTAGGGTGACACTGGGATAGGGTGCATACATACATGTGTTGCAGTATAGGTAGGTCATGTACATATGCGGGATGTAGAATAAACACATCATATACCTGTTTACAGATTGGTATATTTTGAGGATTGATTCCTCTTCTCAGTTGTTGCTGAGATTTGAAGGTTGAGTATTGAATTGAGAATTGGTGATCTTGTGGAGTTGTTTCTCTATTTAGTTTTTTATGAAAATCCTCCAAGAATTGTAGTCCATAACATAAAATAAAATTATACATATATCTTGTGTTCATGGTGGTGATGGATTATTGATGATATTTTTGGTTCATATATGTTTACAAACAACTTGTTATAAATGAAAGTAATGAATGATGAGAAAATGGTGATTTCTAACTAAGGTGTTTTTGTAAAGGAGTGAAAGGACATCTACATTGATTCACCCCCCCCCCCCCCT
>JASDQU010100189.1:256917-276438 GCA_032191745.1 Picea mariana | reverse complement strand
CTAAAAATTGGTATCAAAGAAGGCCTTCATCATAATCCTCACAATATTGAAGGAGATCCATGGACATAGAAATTGATGAACATGCAGATGAAATTCCCCTCTTTGATGAGACAAATTACTCAACATGGAGAATGAATCTGTTGGTGGACCAGTTCCCTTGAAGAATAAGTCAAAGTTTGCAACACAAATGGAATAAAAGAAAAATGACGCACTAGCTCTCAAGACCATTTTGAATGGACTCTCAAGTTTTGTTAAAGAAAGAATGGGAGAATGTACTACCGCCAAGTATATATGGTTGAAGCTAGGTAATCTATATCAATACAAAGAATACAATTCCATCAAGGATAATGAAGGGAAAGACTCTGGAAAATCGTATGATTACAATACTCCTAGTGATGTTGAATGTTCTCTTACAAATGAAGAAGAAAATATAGTAGAAGTTTTTGTAGATGAAGAGGAAGAGTTGTTCAAGTTTAAAGAAAATGTTTTATTTGAGTTAGGTGATGTTAGCATGGAAACAATAATTTATTCAATTGCTTCTGAGTTTCTTGAAAAACTTTCTTAAGGAAGTCCTAGAAAAGTACCCAAAGCATATCATGGAACTAAATAAATTGCTCAAAGAACAAGAATAAAGAAAAAAGACTCAATTAGAAGAAAAATAAGAAGAGATCAAAAGACTAAATAATGAAATAATTAATCAAGAAAAAGAAAATTAGAAGGTAGATGATGAGATTAGAAAAATTCTTGAAGTTAATGTAAATCTTAACACCAGAATTTAAGAATCCAAAAGAATCAAGGAAGTATTAAAGAATCAAGTAAATGAAAAGGAAGAGTCATGCCATAAGATGGAAGCTGAGGTTGTTGATCTTAGAAATAAAGTAGAGAAGTAAAACACTCACATTAAGTTCATGAACAACTCAACAATATTGGATGATATTCTAGATAGACAAAGATCTTCAAATGATAAATCAGGTCTTGGATACAACAAGGAAGCTATACATATTGAAGCTATCACTTCTAAGAAGTATGAGGTAATTCCTTCACTCTCAAAGGGTGGAAGGAATGTTGCAAGTTAACCATCTAAACAAAGTAATGAAACTTTTGAAATAACAAAGCAAGGAAGACATCAAGAATCCGTATTTACACCTCAAAGAAAATTCAGAAGAGAGACACCTTCAAGGTGGACACCAAAGGAAAAGTATGAATTTTTTTTTCATGGTCACTGCTACTCATGTAATGAATATGGTCCCAAATATTTAGATTGCAAAGATTATGCAAGGAAACATAATGGAAAGTTTCATAACATCCTAGGATGTCGGAGATGTAATCAAATGGGACACATTGTTACTCATTGTCAGACCATGAGATGCCACATCTATAGTGGGTTTGTCCACAAATCCCAGGATTATTGGAACACAAGAAGACATTCCATGAAGAGTGCTTCATACAACATGAAAAGAAGAATACATGAATCTAGAAATGAAGACAATGTTGAAAATTTGGAAGCTCAAAGCTCAAGTTTTGAGATCAAAAGTGGGTGAAGAAGGATGAAAAACTAGAAAATAAAGGCAACACTAAGGCAATCTCAAGCTTGACATATTCAGAAGCATACGCGAGCTCTTGTGGAAGAACTCACGTACATACGTGAGTTAACATATAGACAGTTCATGTACATACATGAGTTGTCTGTGTAACATGTTGTGTATATTTGGTAAAATCTTGGAAAAGAAGGCTATGGAGATAAGGTGCAACATGATTTGATGATATATCTCTATTTTTGCAGGGTCTGACATGGTTTGTTGCAGGTTTTCATGATTATATGGTTGAATGTATGTTTAATGTATGTATGGTTATGACATATGGTTGAGTGTTGAATAATATGCTTGATGCCTATCCTAAACGCATCATAGTAACTCTAGATTATGGATTGAGGCATTTTATTTTGAGAAATAATGTTGGTTATGATAGTGAAAGTATGGCACTTTGGTTATGAGATATATCATGATGATGTGATTCTAGCTAGACATATCATTGATCTATTGAGGAACACTTCTCGCACATGTTTAGAGACTCTATTGGATGCTTAGTATTTTATATAGTGAATGGTTGTTGAGGCAGATATGTTGTAGTACATGGATGGTACATATGTGAGATCCATTGATATATCTTATGATGTGATGTTAGAGGCATACTTGTTGGATTCCTTGGTGCATTCGACATGTGGTTGAGATACATATTGGGACATGTAGTTGATGAGTTGATGAGGTGGTGACATTGTGATGCAGGCACGAGTAACCTCTGACACCCACTCTCAGGATCGCTCAATCAACTCATGAGCCGAAGTGACTCTTCCAATTCCCTGCCAAAATCTCTGATGAAAACCCAATCCACAGGTCCTTCTCTTTCCCTATCATGGCCTCTGCACGCGCCTGTGACCTTTCCCATACCTTAATTTCAGGTTTCAAGGTTTCGCAATCCCCTACGTCAAGAGTTCCTGTCCTCTCAAACTCAATATCTCCGATTTACCAATGCGCTCTTTACATGTAAGCCCTTCTGGATAGGCTCCTAGTCCATGTGACTAGTCCTCATAAGACTGCAGCCTTACCTCCTTTTAGGGTTTCGGACATTTAAGTGTTGAAACACACTTGTCCTCAGGATCCGCGATCCGCCGAATCCCGATATGCTCCAACTTCTGCTAGTCTACTGGGATAGAATATTGGGTCCATACGACCTCCCTCTATATGACCACAATCATACCACCTATCGAGACTTTGGGGTTTCAAATGAGAAAATGCATTTTCCCACGGGACTGTCGATCCCTCGAATCACGATTCTCTGATATGCTGATAGCTGGCCCCTAGATGGCGCTTTCCTCCTTATCGCGATTTCGAACTTCACGATTTTGAATTGCAAGGACTTCTTGTGCATGGGAATTCTGATTTCTCGATTCCCGTAATGCCGATGGACGACCTTCCTTTCGGGAAATATCCCAAGTGCCCTGATCTCCTCCACGCATCCTACTCTGATGGACGGTCCTAATCGCTTCTCTCGATTTCGCAGTTCCAAATGTCCCGGATGCCTCATCCTCAGAAATCGCGAAATGTCGATCTCCGATATTATGATTTGACTTTCTATCGGGACTTCCCCCAATAATCAGGATCTCCGCCATGTGTCCCCAAATGATGGATGGCTCTGATCCAATCTCACTGTTTTGAGACTTGAAATGTCTCGATTTACTTGACCTCGAGAACTCCGATATCCCGAGTGTCGATATCCCGATATGTGTCAGGACTCTTGCTCGACTTGAGAATGTTTAAACCCCATGCAAATTCCGTCTGATCCAACGGCTGACGGGATTCTGTGTGAACATCCAACGGTCCACAATCTCCTCTTCTGTGCGCTTCTCCTAACGCTCTCCTGGACATAGAAACCAATGGTCCAGATCTTCTTCTCCAGCCAATCTGATGACGACTGCGCTCCCTCCTGAGCTTCTGCACTTTCTCCTACACTTGAAAGAATTCCAAGTTTCCAAAGGCCTCGACCTTTGTCCTCTTTCTCCTCTACGAGCTCCACAATCTGAGTTCTCACCACGTGTATAAAAACGTTGATCCTCTCGAGCTTCTCAACCACTCATACCCCTAAGGGATTTTGTCTTTCTTCCTTCTCCCTCAGATGGAGAGTATATTGGATGCCCTCCTAGCTATCCTTCTGCCTCAAGCAGCTTCTTGTTGAGCCTTCAGGGTGTTCAACAACCCTTTGAAGATTCCTCAGTGGATTCTTCTTCAAATCATAGAACTCAAAGAGTTCTCTTCTCTCCTATGTGCCTGTCTGCACACAGAATCAAAAGCCCACCTGGCAGAGTATCTTCTCACAGAACATTCAACAATTTTGTCCTCCTGTGCACCTATGCACCCACTCAATGCCCACCTGGTAGAACTCTCAGAATCCTCAGTGATTCCGTTTCTTCTGGTTGAACTCACAATAGAGTTCTCCTTCACCACTCCTTGCCCCTGTTCAATGCCCACCTGGCAGAGCTTCACAGAACTCCTCAGAGCTTTGGTTTGCAACTGTGTCTTCTCCCACACATCCTTTCCTCCAAGGTGTTCAACAACCTTGAGGTCTTCTCCTGAGTTGTTGATTCCAGTTCTTGTGCATTAACACGTCTTTGTATGAACCTGCAAAATTCAAAAATGCATCCTCAGTGCACAGCTATCAGAACCGATAGTGTTCTGTCACACCCTCCTAGTGTGAAGCCTCAAAGACCTTCAACCCTGAAATCAAACACACTCCTGCAAATGAAAACCTATAGCATACATCTACAGCATAAACCAGAACACTCACAAACATCCACATAACACAGAAATACATGTAGGAAAAACTGCTTCTGTTTATATTAAATGGAAAATGCCTGTTTGTACAAGGTGTTCCTGAGAATGGCCTGTAAAAAAGTTCTTGGCTCCTTCTCTTCTGCTCTCTACATGCAGATCCTCTTCAACTACAAATCAACTACTACTCCACTCTACTCTACTACTACAAAATGAGATCTAAAATCTCTTTTACCTGAGGGGGCTCTTCGAGCTTTTCCCTCCAACCTACCTACCCTATTCAATTGCATTGAATGGGCTGTCTAGTCCACTATATGGATCTAGATATCAGCCATACAAACATTAAAGGCCAATCTACCTAATGCCTGCACAAAGGCACGACTTCCCATCTCAACAGCTTAAACATTTAATTACATTCAATTCAGATTAAAAGATGAAGTTGCGTCTCTCTTCAGCATTGAATGCACGCACTCAACGTGGCTCGCAGGCTGGCTGGCTAACGTGGAGAGATGCTCTTGGATCATACTCCTCAACTGCAAAAATCATGAGCTCCTACTCATGAGCTTCCCATCTCTTCTTTGGAAATCCTCCTGGATCCCAAACAAATATCTAGAGTTGTCCATCCGCTCCATTCTGTTGCTGCTTCTGCGCTATTGCTACTGTTGCTTCTTCCTTCATCCTGTTCAGCCTCTCATTGTTGACAGTGTCTACTGATCGGATCATTAGCTCCATGATCTCTTCAATCACTTCGTCCAGCTGCTCCCTTGGCTAGATCTACTCATGCAGTCTCCTCAGCTGCAAAAAGTTTTGGTACATGAGCAGATCATCATGATCTCCCATGCCTCCTTCATCAGTCTTCAACTTTACCTGTTGGATGTGCATGCTCTGCACTTTCACCCTCTCTTCTAGGGATTCTATCTGTTCATACAGATCAGCCAAACTAATGTTGTCTACCTCCCATCCTTCTTCTACTGCAAACTCCCACGTTGCAGTCTCTTTAGCTTCTTGGCTGAAAATGTTGAGCCATTCCTCAAAATGCTCGTCTTCTCCTTCTGCTTCTTTTGATGTCAGCTCTAATGCTACAGCTCTTTCATCTTCTTGGCTGAAATTAATGAGCCATTCATCAGAATGCTCATATTCCCCTTCTTTTGCTTCTGCTTGGGTAGTTTCAAACACCTGCTCCAATTTCTCCTTGACAGTCTCAGCTGACTACTCTTCTGTTGTTGCTGCACTTGCAACACAGATTTCTGCCTCCTCCTGGGCAAGTTGTAGGGGTATCTGAATTCCCCCAATCATCAGAAGGCTTCTCAAATCCTCCTCCCTTGTCAGCTGCACATGCTGATCCAAATCCATCTCTGAATTTATGAGACCCTCCAATAGTCTCATCTTCTCTGTCAGCTCCTCGAGCTGATCAAAACTCATCTGCTCATCCCTTCCCACCTGACAATATGGGATGCTTCTACTGCCCTACTAGAAGATTATGAGATCAACTGATCCCATCTTCACCAGCACTCCTTACTGAATTGAACTCACCTCGGAGTCCATGAGACTTTCAGACAGTCTCGAATGTTCATCTCTGCCCACCTAGAAATTCGAGATGCTTCCAATGCTCTCCTGGAAGTCTTTGAGATCCCGCAACGATCTCCTGTCATTTCCCAGCTAGCAATGAGAAATTCCTTGGCTGTCCTCCTGACAGTCCATGAGATCCCGCAGTGATCTCAACTCTTTTCCCTCCTAGCAATTTGGAATTTCATCTCTGCCCTCCTGGCAATTCTTGAGATCCTCAGTCGATCCCATTTCATTCTCTCCATCATTGAGACCTCTCCCAGTCTCTAGTTCACATACCTGAACCATCTCCTCTTCTGGTACATTGAGTTTTTCAACATACCTCAACCATCTTGTTAACAACCTTCATCGTCTTCTAGCCATCAACTCCTTGACTAGCCATTTTATCTTTGGCTTCTCCATGGGCCATTCATATACCCATCTCAGCTTCTTATCCTACCGCATATTCAATTCGAGCTTTTCTATGTCTGCCCTTATTTCATAGAGCTCTTTATCCATTTATGCAAGCTTTTCTTCCTTGCTCTTCTTTCCAGCATGCCTATGGCCTTTAGTAACCATGGTGTTGTCTCTGTCTGCTTTCCTAGCAAACCTGCTGCTGTCACTCCTCACTAAGAGAGTTACCATCTTCATCCTATAGTTCTGCTGACTGCCTTCATGATTGTTACCTACACGCGAACAATCACCATAGAGTCTCCAACACTCTGTCTTCCTTTGCTCCTCTCTCTGCTTGAAATATACAAACAGAGTTCTCGCTCTGATACCACTTGGTGTGTATCAAAGTTCTCTTTACCTCTTTCCTATCTTGCCTGAAATATACAGACAAGAAATAAGCTCTAATACTAATTGATGTAGGCACGAGTAACCTCTGACACCCTTTCTCAGGATCGCTCAATCAACTCATGAGCCGAAGCGACTCTTTCGATTCCCTGCTGGAATCTCTGATGAAAACATGATCCACAGGTCCTTCTCTTTCCCTGTCACAGCCTCTGCACATGCCTATGACCTTTCCCTGACATTAATTTTGGGTTTCGGGGTTTCACAATCCCCGACGTCAAAAGTTCCTATCCTCTCAAACTCCTGATATCCGATTTACCGATGCGCTCTTTATGCGTTAGCATTAGCTCTTTACGTTTAAGTGGCAAAACACACTTGTCCTCAGGATTCGCGATCCGTCGAATCCCGATATGCTCCAACTTCTACTAGTCCCATGGGCTAGACTCTTGTGTCCATACGACCTCCCTCTACATGATCACAGTCATACCACCTATCGGGACTTCAGGGTTTCAAATGCTAAAATACATTTGCCCACAGGACTGTCGATCCCTTAAATCCCAATTCTCCGATATGCTGACAGTTGGCCCTCGATGGCGCTTTCCTCCTTGTCGCGATTTCAGACTTCGTGATTCCGAATTGCAAGGACTTCTTGTCCACAGGATTCCTGATTTCCCAATTTCCGTAATGCTGATGGATGACCTTCCTTTCGAGAAATCTCCCAAGTGCTATGATCTCCTCCACACATCCTCCTCTGATGGACGGTCCTGATCTCTTCTCATGATTTCGTGGTTCCAAATGTCTTAGACGCCTCATCCTCAGGACTCGTGAAATACCAATCTTCGATATTCCGATTTGACTTTCTATCGGGACTTCCCTCAATAATATGGATCTCCACCACGTGTCCCCAACTGATGGACAACTTTGATCCAATCTCACTATTTCGAGACTTGAAATGTCCCGATTTACTCGACCTCGAGAACTCTGATATCACGAGTGCTGATATCCTGATATGTGTCGGGACTCTTGCTCGGCTTGAGAAGGTTTAAACCCTGTGCACCTTCCGTCCGATCCAACGGCTGATGGTATTCTGTGTGAACATCCGACATTCCACAATCTCCTCTTTTGTGCACTTCTCCTCACTATCTCCTGAACGTAGAAACCAATGGTCCAGATCTTCTTCTCCAGTCGATCTGATGGCGGATGTGCTCCCTCTTGATCTTCTGCAGTTTCGCCTGCACTTGGAAGAATTCCAAGTTTCCAAAGGCCTCGACCTTTGTCCTCTTTCTCCTCTATGAGCTCCACAATCTGAGTTCTCGCCACGGGTATAAAAATGTTGATCCTCCTTAGCTTCTCAACCACTCAGACCCCTATGGGATTTTGTCTTTATTCCTTCTCCCTCAGATGGAGAGTATATTGGATGCCCTCTTGGCTATCCTTCTGCCTCAAGCAACTTCTTGCTGAGCCTTCAGGGTGTTCAACAACCCTGTGAAGATCCCTTAGTGGCTTAAACATTTAATTTCATTCAATTTAGATTAAAAGATGAGGTTGCGCCTCTCTTCAGCTTCGAATGCATGTGCTCGACGTGGCTGGCTAGCTGGCTGGCTGACGTGGAGAGATGCTCCTGCATCACATTGTCTATGATTGATGAGCTAGCATGATTGGTACATATTTGATACATTATTTGAGGAATTCTATATTTGTATCATTGGCACATATATTGATGTGACATATGTGTAAATATATCTTGTTTGTGGTACATTTTATTTAGGTTTAGTGAATGGGTGATACATTTGCTTGGTACCGATGATGATACACGTTTAGTGCATGGTTGATGCAATTATAGATGGTATATGATTTGGGTGATAATACTTGGTTAAAGTACAACTTTGGTATTACTTGTTTAGCATATACTTTGGTTCGTGATGTATGGTATAATTGAGACACTTGTTGTGGTGCTGGGTTGATACATCAATTGATGATTAATGGTTGAGATACTTTTCTTGATGCATGGTTTGTGACACTTGGTTTATGGTAAAGGTATATCATGAGTGATATGGTGCATGGATGAGGTACATAGCTTATGGATGTTGGCACATGTTTGGTACATGGCTTAGATGCATACATTGCTGAGGTCATGGAACATACCTGGTGATGTTAGTACATGATGAGACACATCTTGGTGACGCTATGGTTCATGGTTTGATGCATGGTTCGACACACAATTGAGGATTGTTAGAGGCATTTGCTAGTGATATTGATACATTCTTAGCACACAGTTGGCACATGTTCTTGGAATATGGTTGATACACTTCATTGATGATATTTTTTTCATATATTGTATGGTGTTGATGTACATGGTTGATGTGCATGGTTGGCACATGGTATGGCACAGGGTGCACATGGTTGATGCTTTGTTCATGATTTATTTTTGACATATATTTTTCTTCATGATTGAGACATGAGATAGTATGTATGAATGATATACACTTGATGTATGGTATGGAATGATTTTGGATGATTGATGTTTGGATAGGTCCAAGGATCTTCATAGGAATAGAATATCACTCTTGATAAGTTGTTTTAGTTGATCAGTAGCATTTGTAGAAGAAGCAGATTGTAGTGGTAGAATTTTGTTCATCTTACAGAGAAGATAGGGGGAGACATAACCAATTATTCCTCTTCCCTTGATTGGTTACAACATCATGATTCCAAGAGGAGAGATTCATCAGATTTAGGTTAGAGAGATAAATGTTTGAAGAGTTAGATACTTGGAGAGAGAGCAGAGAATCATGTTTCCAGGGGGAGTGATGGTCATAGGGGGAGCATGTGTGATATGTATTCATAATTTCATCATACTGATATCCCTTGTTCAAAAAAGGAGACATTATTCATAAGAAGATCAAAGGAATCCAGAAAGGGGGAGCAACCCCAAGGAGAGTTCAGGTAGGGGAAGCAACTCCAAGGAAATAACTTCCCTTTTACATTAATGTTAAAGTGGGAGAGATAGTCACATTAGTGTTATTGATATGACTATTGATTGGTGTTGACATCAATTCCAAAGGGGGAGATTGTTGCATTATGTTGTCATTCATGTCAAATGATTGATGTCAAAGAGTTGATGTCTTCTCATAGTATCATTCATGTATTGATTGATGGCCTATCTTGTCATAGATGTAAATGATGTCAAATATTTTAAGTGATGTCATAGTGATGTATTGTTATTGATTGATGTATAGACATGATGATGTAAAGATTAGTCATTGTTTTCTTGTCATGCCTGATAGGAACTACCAAATGGACTAACTCCAAAGTGGTCCCCTTATGTTGAAATCCCTCGCTGGAATATGCTTTTTGAAGTCCAAATATTTTAGTGGTTGAGTCATCCTAGATGTGTGTTTAAGGACCCCAAGGATTGATTTTGTAATATTGTAATGAATATCCATGAATTTCTAAGTGATACTATTCTAGATGGATAGTTCTCGTCATTCCATTTCCGGTGATATGTGGAATGCCACATAACTTGTCACGGTTAGAGAGTTACGACCTTGTGAAGTTGAGGAAACCTCATGTGTTATCTGGAAACCCATAGAAGGTCAAATAAGTCAAATTTATTCTAGAAGCTCCTAGAAGAAAGTTGACTAGTCAAAGTGGTTAGTCATGGGTTAAGTGGTTGCAACAAGAAAAAAAATAAAAATAAATTAGTTGGAACTAGAAGTGGAGAATATAATATCTGTAGCAAAGTGGGTTAGAAGTGGGATAGCCTTAAAAGAAGGAAGTTGGTTAGAGTTGTTTAGATGAGGAAGCTACTTGGAGAAGTATAAATAAGAGAGCAAGGGTCTATTATGAGAGTGACTTTCTTGAGAATTGAAGATCTATTCTGGTGGGAGATTCCTTGCAGGTACTCATGAACGCATCAATAGTTCCATAAGTTTGATGTTTTGACGGTGAAAGTTTCAAGGGTTCATAAAACCTTTGTTTTATGAAGTAGTGTTCGGGCTGCAGTGAGACATACAACATATGTACATGGGTTGTAGTGAGCCAGGGCACATACACATACGGGCTGAAGCAGATCAAGGCACGTACAGATGGAGAGAGTCAAGGAAGCTTGAGTAAGAGATGGTGTCAGGTTTTAGAAGTGTAAAGAAATTTCCAGATCAACATTGTACAGGTTCAGATCTGCCACAAAGTTTCTGGTATGGGTACATATTGTCTTGATTTTTAGAATTTCTCATGGTATGGTGAATTCTCGAGGCATTCTTTTTATGGTTTTATTGATGTCTGAATATAGTAGCTGGTTGGTTGAGTAGTTCAATTCAGTTATGTTTTAGAGATGTCCATGATTTGTAATTGTGTATGCATGAGGAGGATGCATAGGTTGTTGGATGGAATATATATGTTTGTGATTGGTTATGGTACAAATTGGGCAGTGAAAGGAAGAGTGCAATGACACGATCAAAAGTGGATGTGTTAGAGGCAAAAAGGGCCTGAAGTTCCATAAGGTTGAAGTTTTAGAAAATGTGATTTTTGAAAGTGTACGCAGGATGACAGTGGGCCACGGTGCATACATACATGTGCTACAATATAGGCAGATTGCGTACAAATGTGGGTTGTAGTATAGACGGGTTGTGTACCTATTGATAGATTGGTATCTGTTGAGGATTAATTCTTGTTCTAAGTTGGTGCTAATATTTGCAGGATGAGTCTTGCATTGAGAATTGGTGCTCTTGTGGAGTTTTTTCTCTATTCATTTGTTGCTAAAAAAATCCCAAGGATTGTAGTCCATAATATAAAAGAAATTTATACATATATTTTGTGTTCCTTGTGGTGATGGATTATTGATGATATTTGTTGTTGATATATGTTTACATACAACTTGTTATAAATGAAAGTAATGAATGATGAGAAAATGGTGATTGATAACTATGGAATTTTTATAAAGGAGTAAAAAGATCCCTACAATGATTCACCCCCCCTCTCAGTGTGGTTGGTGTGTCTAACAATGTACATTACATAATCGAAACAATTTTAAAACAAAAACATGTAACATACATTAATAAATGAAAATATTTTATGTATCAATGATGATGATGATTAGGGTTATTGGCATCCATTGAGACCAACTCTTGTTTAACTAGACATTAAGAAATGATAGTGAATTACTTGGTTTTCTTTAGAACTGAGACCAACTTTGGTTTGATTGGACCTTAAGAAATCGTCAAGAATTACTAGGTTTTCTTTAGAAATTTATTTCTATGCTAAAACATATTTAGGAGAAGCATTACTAAATCACCTTAGTTTTGATGAGTTAAAAGATTAGGAATGTTAGTAATTTAACAGAATTATTTTAAATTGTGATATAATGTGGTTGTACTTCTATGCTAGAAAATATTTAAGACAAGAATTCTTAAATCACCAAAGTTTTTATGAGTTAAAAGATTAGGATGGTTGGTAATGTAACAAATATTTTGAAATTGTGAACTAATGTGGGTGGAAATTCTAAGAGAAAGTGTTTTTCATATTCAACCCTCTTAACGTCTCAAAGATTAGAAATTATATCAACCAATGATATTTTAGGAATTGTCCAATACCATGTTTCATTATGCACGATTGGGTGTGGTGCTTATGAACATCTATCGCCATTGCATTGCATTTATTTTGTCGAGAAGATAACCTCGAAGTTGGAAACGATTCCCCTCGAATCTCTCGGAGAGTACATGGAAATGTTACAGGAATACACCCTAAATGCTATGAGGCTTCATTCATTAGAAGCATCTCAACCTGCACTCTTCACTTCTGAGCGATTTATATTGTATAGACTGAATTATTCATTCCAGGGAATTGAGGTAGTCTATCGCCACGGGCCCAACTTCTTCTATACGAATCTGACAGCCATTGCCAAGACAAGAAAAACAATTTAAGAAGTAGTGCTGATGCATTTGGCAGATTTGACCTAAATTCCAGCATTTCTAATCAAATAAGTTATAACATAAATTTATTGCATTGTGAGATTTTTTGGTTTTGAGGATTTTTTTGTATATCAAAGAAATGTGTATTTTTTTCATTATCAATATGGAGTTGATATGCAATATTCAAAAAAATATTAATAACTAAAAAATTTCAATATATTTCAATATCCACTTTATGTAAAATAATATTGGATCTTTGCCCATCCATGATATATGCCGAGTTAACATGGATCTTGCTTAAAACATTTTAAACATGAAGTTGACATATAGGTCTAATGGTTAAGAACATGTGTTTTCTCCTTGGAGATCAAACATTTTTTAGAATGCAAAACATGCCGACATATTTTCATCTCAAGGGATTTGATCCCTCTTGGCCCATAATAGATCTAGAAATAGCATGGATCTTGGTTAAAACATTTTAAATGTGTGTTGCTCATGAGGGAGATGGGTAAAACTTTCCATGAGAAACATGGACTTGAGACATGGCATATATATATATATATATATGTATGTATATTAATAATCAATGTGAATCCATGTTAACTAGGAATCTATCATGAGCCCTGAGGGATCCAATCCCTAGAAGTGCAAACCTTTTTTAAAGTTCAAAATCTAGATGTCTAATTTATTTCATGCTCAACATGGAGTTGACAATGACACATACACACACTATTTATATAAAAAAAATCCATATAGATCCGTTAACTCTGGATGTAGCATGGGTTGAGAGGGATCAAGTCCTTTGAGGTGCAATCATTTCTTCAAGTTTTTCACTTTAAAAAAGGTTTGCATATCAAGAGACTTGATTCATGTCTTATGTTTGAATCTAACATGAACTCTTATGTTTGGATCTAACATGAAGTGAGAGGGAACAAGTCCCTTGAGGTAAAAAAAATTTCTCAAGTTTTTAGTTTAAAAAAAAGTTTACACCTAGAAAAATGATAAATCAAGAATTAAGATAAATCTATACTAATTATTAAACAATAAAAGTAATATCAAAATTTATGTTTATAGATTTTCAAAATGTGTATATCTAGACTTCTTTTCAATTTTTTTTTTCCACATAAAATTTCTCTTTTATATTCATAAAAAAAAAAAAAAATTTCATACAACTGTCCAAATATCATAATACTATTCAATTTAAATAAAAAAAATAACACTAAACTTAACTATGCTTGTTCTCTCAAAAACAAAAAACTTTGAGAATACAATCAGAGTACAACAGAAAATTACAAAAAACAACTATGCTAACTATACATCAATACTAGAAAGCTCCGAAAAGAAAACCTAGATTCAGAGCAATACATAAACTAAACGCAGGAAAACATTAGAATAACAACATTAGAATAACTTTATGTAATGAGTATGGCCATCATTACCATATTCCCAGCGGTTATATGCAATTCTTCCCGGCCTATTTTCAAGAGCCTTCTTTGATAATTATCGCTGCCAATACATACATATTCATTATCAGACACTTGTATTTCACAACAAAGGCGCCAGATTATATTTCACAACAAAAATTTTAAACACCCTGTTAATGAAAGTGAAAGGACAACATACAGTTGTATTTATGGACAAGAAAGGAAAAACATACATAGGACACTATGCTGGCATTTTCAGTAGATAGCTAATCACAGCGAAAACACACGCATTGGATGAGATAAAAGAAATATCTTTGATTCGAACCATGCTGCAAACAGAGCAATAATACTTACCTCTGGGCGGCGCCGGACAGAAGAGCTGGCGGTGTCTTCAAGCAATTGATCGGCCTGCTCATTCTCATGCAGTTTTCTGAATTTCTTCTTCCTGGGATTCACATCCACTAACGAGGAAGATGCAACGCATTCCAAATTCTCTCGTTTATCGAGATGAACATCACGTTTTCTTGTAGAAAGTGAGGAATACGATCCAGTATCCTGTCGCTCCTCCTCAAACTCAATATCCTGCAAGGGCAGAGGCGGTATTTGGGGACCAGACGAAGCATCCGAAACCATGGAATAGTTTTCCTCGTTGCTCGTAAAGCTCGATGCCGGATTATGATAAGCTGGGTATCTTTCAGTAGGCTCTCTGTACTGCTGATGAATATCAAACATGCTCGAATTTTTAACACTCCAGCTCTCTAGAGACGGATCTAAATACATTGTCCAACCGGACTCGGAGATCTCATTGCCGACGCTGTGCGCATCTTTATCTCGCACATAGTGGCATGGAGAAGTAGAAAAAGGTCTCCGCACAGTAAATGTGGGATAAAATTTCATTTGCAACATGGCCTCTGTGTTTTTCTCAATAGATAGTATTCCTCAACTCAGAGCCAAACTTAAGACTGCAATTCACGCAGGGATTCAGAGCTATTTAACATCGAGAAGAAAAGTTGCATTAACATTAACTTGCAGTTTTGGGGGTCTACTCCAACCCCATCGTTATTATTTTCTCTTGATAACCTCCAAAATTTGACCTTCTTGGAGTTTCCATCAATTCTACAGCGACACGGTACTCCATGATCGCATAACGTCCTTGTACAGTTGTCTAGAAGTCGAAAGATTTGATGGAAATCGCGGTATATGTCCCTCCTATCGTCAAATCGCTGCCCAATGAAAGATTTCATATAGATAGTGTTTATGTGCATTGCCGTACTCTTTATCAACAATGTTTAATAAATAATTATAACTGCAGAAAACTTCAGAGCTGTCAGATGACGACTGCAACAGAGCATCGATGCCGATACTTACTATACAAGATGTGGACTTTGCATTAGCTTCAGTGCACTGGAGGACAGTGCCGTCAAATCCAACGGCCCTCCCTCAAATATATGGTGTTGATGCAAAGTTTTCATGTGTATGTTTATTTTTATGATGTTTAATAGATGCAAAGTTTTCGTATATGTTTATTTTTATGATGTTTAATATATTAATGTTTATTTTTATATTTTTTTTTTATGTGTATGTTAAATAAATTTATRTTATTAAATTTTGTGTGGTTTATTGTTAAAGTTTATGGGGTGTATATATGTTAGTATTTTATTTTTTTTAGATTTAAAATTATAATTTTTAGGAATAAATATATATTCTTAATTTTTATATTTATATTTAAATATCAAATAATTGATGATGATGATGATGATTAATTTCCATTAAGATTGAATTGGTTTATCTGATTTTAAGAGGGTAAGTGATTACTTTTGATTCTTTAATATTTTGTTTCTGTGCTCAAAAAGCATTAAGAAAAGCTTTCCAAGATCACCATACTTTTGTTGAGTTAAGAGGTTAGGAAGGTTGGTAGTGTGATAGATATTTTGAAAATGAGATCTAATATGAGTATAGGCTGGACAATCTAAGAGAAAGTGTTTTTCATCTTCAACCTTCTTAGTGTCACAAAGGTGACACACTCTTTCATCCCATGGCGTTTTAGGAATTGACCAAATAAAAAATATTTATTAAATTACTTATATTTATTAAAATATTTTTTAAATGTAAAGATACATAAAAATAAAAGATCTTTAATTTACTATCAATATTAATATCAATATTAATAGAAATTTAACTAATTCTAATGTGTTTAGTTTAAATCCAAAATCATTCATACATATTATATAATATGAATTTTTTAAATAATTTTTATTTAAAAAATTAAATTAATATTTTTAATTTAAAATATATTTTAATTAATAATAAATTTTAAATAATTTTAAATAAAGTTATATTTAGGCTAATAAATCTACAATTAATATGTTATATACCATAAAATAAATTAATTTTTTAAATGGTAAATATGTTTTAATTAATAATAAATTTTAAGTAATTCAAAATAAAGTTATATTTAGGGGATGCTAAGTAATTCAAAATAAAGTTATGTTTAGGGGATACCTCTACAATTAATGTGTTACACACCATACAATGCTAGTAAAATTAATAATATACAATTAATATATTAAATGTAATAAAAATGTTCACAATCATAAGAATATAAAAATCCTAATAATTTTTAATTTTTATTTCTTTAATTTTATTTCTTTAAATATATGAAGGGATATTATATTTAAATGATTTCTATATATCTATATGAATGATGGGTATATAATTTTATTGATTACATTAAAATTATTTATATAAAACGAATATATAAAAATATCAACAATTTTAATTATTTTATTTTAATAATTTATATCATTATCATAAATTTATTATTTAATTATTAAATTATTAAATAATTATTATTTAATGACATAATTTTAGATTAATTAAAATACTAGTGTAATTATTTATTTTATTTATTTTATTAATAATTTTATTTATTAGTTATGGTCATGTTTTTAATTTAAATTGTTAGATTTTCATTTTTTTTTTTTTATTATTGTAATAAAACAATATTAAGAATAATGAAAAGTGTGTTCTTATTGGGACACAATTTAACAGTAAGATAGTATAATGGTAATCAATATTAGTTAATGGGTGGAATTAGCCTACATAGATGTTGTCAAGTTGGTCATAATCCCTTGTCATCAAYCCATAGGTTTAACTCACATAAATCTTGTTAAGTTGGTCACAAGTCATTGTCATGGACCTTTATATTTATCCCACATGGATCTTGTCAAGTTGGTCACAAGTCATTGTCATCCACCTATAGATTTATCCTGCATGGATCTTGTCAAGTTAATCATAAAGAGTTGTTATGAGCCTTTAGATTTAGTTAATGAAGTTTGTTGTCATCACCTTCTAGATTTAGTTATGAAATTTAAGAATTTTGACTCAGAGAAATCAACCTTATAACAAATGAATCATCTAATATTACAAGTATTACTTAAATACATTAATAAACACCCATTACCTAAATACATAAATATATATTTTTTAGTGCAAGTTTCCATGCTTTTTGTATGACTATATAAAAATTTGATATGCATTGTGTCATTGTGTGTATCTATGTGTCATCATTATTGGATACATAAGGGAGAGAGAAAAACAATTTTGAAATAGTATTATGGTTAATCTTATTTTCCTTCATTTAGGTTAGTTCTTTTGAAAAATTGTATTTTTTATTTGGTTATTATTCTCTTTTGTGGTATTGTGTTGTTTTTGTTTGATACTATCATTTTTATCTAAGCTTATAGTATTTATTTATTCTATACTTTCATGTTGTAGTGATATTAATTTTTATAAAAAAATGGTTGTGTTGTGATGTTATAGTATTTGTTTATTTTATGCTTTAAAGTTATAGTGATACATTAATAATTATTCAAATTAGCACAAGATAGTTACTTTTCATAGAAAAATGGTTGTCTCTAAAGGGTTGTCATTCCACCATCACCTTCTATTAGAACTCATTCTCAATTTGGTACTTAGTCATGTGATTCCTTTGACTGCAATACAATGGGAAACCACTTCTAGGAGTTAGATGATGAATGGATTGGCATTAGAAATCTTCCTTCTTGGCCATTCCTTCAACCTAGGTTCATTTTCCCCACTTAACCATTCTTTCAATATAAGTACAAATTTTCCACTTAACAATTCTTTCAACGTAGGTGCCTTTTATAAAAGATGGTATATAACGCATTCACATAGTGTTTCTTCACTCTTCTTATGCCTCATACACTTAGTATTTTACTCATTTCCATTTTATCCAATGGATTTTCCACCAAAACCTTAATAAGAAACTCCTCATAGCACTAGCTGACCAACACCATCTCATTGCATACAATGCACTCTTCGACCATATAAGCATGCCTAGACAAAGAGAATATACCCCTTCATTAGATGAGTGTGTTTCATGCAATACAATGAAGAACTCTTGTAATAAAATGTGTATTTCTTTATTCCCTAGCTACCACCATTATTGAACAAGAGGTTTGTTTTACTTGAATTAATTGACGTAGGAACATTCTCTCCATCGTGACAAACCAATTGAGCTTACTTGTTCATACCATGTCTTGCAAACCTATAAAGGATCTATGCAGCCACATGAGTGCTATGATAAAAAAATTGTATCAACTTTAATTTGCCTCTAAATTTAATGATACATTTTTGGTTGACTTCACATCATCTTTAATATTTTGTAAAAAACCAATCTTGCTTAAAACACTATGTAAGATTTTGACCACCATTATGTATCATAAATTTGATTAGTCCGATTGATTGGAGCATGTTTGGTATGTCATCACCTTGCTTCTCTGGCCATCCCATTTAATTACTTCTGAGAGACCTTCCATAAGGACAACACCCGATGTAGTATTATCATTAGTACTAGCACACTTTCAAAAACAAATGTTAAGTTGTAGTAGTAAAAATTTATAATTCATTATTATCTTTAGGTTGATCTTAGAATTTTACAATGTTTATGTTTATTTCTTTAATTGAGTCCTTTCTAAATGTAATGTACCCCAAATTTCCCAAATACATTTTTGTTTGTTAGGGGACATTAAAGCTCCTCGACTCTTCAAAACCTGATCAAAACATAATTTAATACCTTTATTATATGAAGAGTAATGTATCGTCGATGTTGGATTAGTATCTTGTACTTATTGTAGTTAATATGGATTGTGATCATGATTGTCATGGCCCTTTGGGTAACCATCATGTCTATGTTGAGTCGTGCTATGAAAAACAATTATTGTGTGAAATAACGTTTTTCAATATCCAAAATGATATATGTATTTCTTACAGTATCGACTATATCGACTAAAATAGGAATACCATGATACTGATACTATTCCCATCAATATATATTTATATATGTTGTTTACTGAAATACCAACACATATAAATCTTAACACATACAAATAAGTAACCATTAAATGGAAATCTTAACGCTTACCCATATGTAATCCAATATATGGAGTTCTTAGCATATACCAATATACATACATACATACATATATATATATATATATATAT
>JASDQU010100189.1:161838-184443 GCA_032191745.1 Picea mariana | reverse complement strand
AGTATATATACCAACAAATATACCTAGTGTATATATACCGGTATATATATTGAGTATATATATCGGTATATATACTCAGTATATATACTTGTATATATACTCAGTATATATACCAGTATATATTATCGACATATATACTTAGTATATATACTAGGTATGGAAGCATACAAGAATTACTTTAGGATTGGAAGCATATAAAAATTACTTTAGGTGTGATAATTATTGTCATTAGTACATGTGTGAGTCTTGTATGTTCTAGCTACACTTTCATGCATTTCACATGTACACTAGTATGTATAAGTGTTTTAAATTGATGATGTTGTTTATTTGATGTGGATGTATGAATCATGTGGCATTACCCTTGTATTGTAAATTACTCAACTTCAGGATGAATTTTCTTGAAGGGTGGGTGTATGTAACAACCCAATTTGATTTTATTGATATTAGTTTGTTAAATTAAATTAAATTGATTATTAAAATAAATACATTTGGATATTTTTACTATTTTATTATTTAATGGTAGGTGAGGGAATTAATGAAGGAAAAGGTAGTTGGGAAATTAATGAGGGGATAAGGTAGTTGGGAAATTGATTGAGGGAGAGGGATTTGAGAGAGGAGGATAAGGAAGAGGGGAGGGGACTTGGAGAGGGGTCTTCTTTTCTTTGGGGAGAATTTGTGGAAGAGGGGGAAGAGGAGGAGAAAAATTGGAAGAACGAATTGTTTTGGGGAACTCTTACATGGGCACTGTTGTTGTTGGTAACTTTGGGCCCGGGGGCTAGGAAAACACAAGGATTCCTGGAGCTAGGGAGTTGGAGAGGTTGTTCCTAGCTGGCTGGGAGGTAAATATTCAGTTTGGGCAGAATAAGAACAAACAAGTTAGGGGCTAAATCAACCAACCTGCAAGTTGAGGTATGTATTTTTACTAGTTGATCTGTTGTTATTATGTTGTTTATTTACCAGTTTATTCCTTAAAAACATGAACTAAATTATAATCATTACAGTAGGAGATATTTATGTGTTTATTTGAGGCCTTGAAATAGAAGGCCTTACATTCTTCCTTAAGTACCATGACCACATGAGAAGAATAGGGGATAGTACTAGGACAGATAACACCGACGACGGACAATTCTTGAACAATTTTCTCAATTTCATTTTTTTGGGCAAAGGGATGACAATAGGGACACACATTGGGAGGAAGGTTGTCGGGGACGAGGGGAATGAAATCATCATGAACACCATGGGAAGGGGGAAGTCAATGGGGAGTGCAAAAAATAACTTGATGTTTGGAGAGGATGGATTGGAGGTCAGGATGAACAGAGGGTGTTTGAAGGTGAAGTAAGGTCAATGATTACAAGTGACTCGGCCACAGGGAGAGCCTCAACCTCTTCTTCATAAAACTCCTCAGAGATGGTCATAAAAACATTTTATTCCTTACACTTGTTCGCATATACTAAAGCACACATATACGAAAGACGTCATTGTGGAAGTGGACAAAATTCGTATATGCATCGTCTGTTTATGCACATATACGGAAGTAGGACGCATATACGGAAGGTCCATATACATAAGAAATTTATTGTAATCCAAATGCATCTTCCGTATATGCATGCTTTCATATATGAGGATTTAAGGAAGTTTTCATCCATATATGCACATTTATACGTGCATTTATATGCATCATCCGTATATGCACATATACGTAAGCATGCATATACAAAAGACACAATTATGGAAGTGGCCAACTTTGGTATATGAATCATTCATATATGGACATATACAGAAGCGAGCATATACGGAAGGTGCATATATGGACGACACATATACGAAAGGTGCATATACAGAAGGTGCATATACGAACGATGCATATACAGAAAGTCCATATACAGAAGAAATTTACTGTAATCCAAATGCATCTTCTGTATATGTGTGCTTTCAAATATGAGGATTTAAGGAAGTTATCGTCCGTATATGCACATTTATATGCGTCTTTCGTATATGTGCATATACGGATGTGCGCATATACGAAAGACGTCATTATGGAAGTGGCCAACTTTTGTATATGCACATATATGCATCATTCATATATGCACATATATGCATCGTTTGTATATGCACCTTTTGTATATGCGTCACTCCGTATATGGAAGTGGCCAACTTCCATATATGCATCATTCGTATATGCACATATACAGAAGCGTGCATATACGGAAGGTTCATATACAGAAGGTGCATATACGAACGACACATATACAAAAGGTCCATATACAGAAGAAATTTACCGTAATCCAAATGCATCTTCCATATATGTGTGCTTCCATATATGAGGATTTTAGGAAGTTGATGTCCGTATATGCACATTTATATGCGCATTTATATGCGTCATCCGTGTATGTGTTGAAATAATGTAACTGCAAAGAATATTCTTATTCTTATTGATATATTATTTATAGGATTAATCCCCATTGTGGATTAATCATGTCGGTAATTGTATTAGGACCAAATCCCCTTTTGTGGATTGGTCAATAGACAATTGTAATAGGTAGAATAAGAAGTCGGCCCTGCCAGTGAAAGTCACTTCACACGTGCCAGACTTGTATATATAGGGAGGCTAGCGCCTCACTTTATCACACAACACACTTGCTCATTTCTAAGAGGCAAGCTGCAACTTACCAGTTGGAGAGAGGGAGAAGAGTGGCACATATTTTGGAGAGGACTATCTGTATTGGTTTGATTTATCTCTTGACATTGTATTGGCGATTTATGATAAGAAAGTTTTTGTTGGGTTTTCTTCCCCTAGAGGATTTTCCAGGATAAATGTTATGTCTCTTGTGGATGTGTATTTCTCAGTGATCTTGTTCTTATGTTTCTATTATCTGTTGAAATGAAAAGAACTATAATAATGGCATAAAACATTAACATGGTATCAGAGCCAACCTGAAGGAAGCATATTTTGTAAGAGGAAAAACGTCACTGTTATCCTACCTAAAAATTAGGGTTTTGCAAAAGTGGAGCTTTTCAGCTCCAAAACCACCTAGAAAGTTGTGCCCTCCCCCAAGAATAATTTTGGCACTTAGAGTGCACCTTTTCAGTGGTTGGATCTCACGGAAAGTGAAACCTTAGTTTCACAAAGTACCAGAAAACCAGAGTACCAAAAGTACCAGAAGTACCAGAGTACCAGAAGTACCAAAAAAACCAGAAACACCAGTTTAGAAATCCGCAAATCAAGTTTGATGGGGTAAAAGTTAGATTTTCGAAATTTCGACTACACCAGCATACTCACCTCAGCCCAGCGCATCTATTCCCTGAATCAGAATTTCAAAACTTGAAGTTTGAAAAATTAGGGCTTCCTCATAAAACCCTAAGGTGCAATTGCATTACCAGTTGCAGCTGCAGTTGTAGCCGTAGAACCAGTTGCAATCACCCTTGAAGTTTTCTTAAAAAGTTGGTAATGATTACCGTTGTTACTAGATGGAGCCACTACCTGCAAATGCTATCAGAGGTATGTACTTACATATGTTTAATGGTTAAACCCTAAAGAGTATTTGTAGGAGAAGGGATCTCTTGCCATAGATCCAGAAGGATCTCAAGATCCAACACATTCAGAGGAATGATGCAACCCAGGTGTGATTATTCTGATATACATCTATTTTTCAAGACATTATCTAAATCAATGTTGCATGTTGAAGCTATGATCAAATTATTAGAAGGATTGAAATTTAATCATAGAGCTTATCCTCTAACCTTACATTTTGTCAAGATAGCGTATTGTCCTAGTACATAAAACAGGTTGAAGAAAGCACTCGTCATCTTGAGTGGAGGAGACCCAAAAGAAAAGCAAGCACTCATTCTTGAGGACAAGGCTCCAGGTTTGATTAATCAATATTCAAAGGTACATATGACAAGTTGATGACTATAGTTGAGATAACAGTCCTTGTAAAGTATTATACCTAATAGCATGTGAGCATATAGAGGTATATGATTGGCGTGATACAACTAACACTTCCTCTAGGAGAAACCTCGTGTGTTAGTTCCAGGTTCCCATGGAAGAATGCGTGGTCACAACACTATGAGAGTGTTGATCTCATTTTGTATTGTATTCCTTACCTTTAATCTTTACTTCAGATAAATTATAAGTGATAGCTCTAAAGGAGCTACTATGATGATTGTTCGTGCTATTGCTTTATATTATCAAGAAGGATATTATTCTTGCTTGTTGTTTTGTTGACCTTACTCTAGGTCACATGAGGAAGCTATAACGAAGCTTGCAGAAGGCAACATGCTAAAGAAGAGACTGTAAATGGAGCAATCATCATTGGAAGAGAAGAAGGTGACTTGCATAAGCTATAGGATCACTCAGAAGCCGCCATGACCCACGCCATTGAAGAATGTAAGGCCTTCTATTTCAAGGCCTCAAATAAACAAATAAATATCTCCTACTGTAATGATTGTAATTTAGATCATGATTTTAAAGAATAAACTGGTAAATAAACAACATAATAACAACAGATCAGCTAGTAAAAATACATACTTCAACTTGCAGGTTGGTTGATTTAGTCCCTAACTTGTTTGTTCTTGTTTTGCCCAAACTGAATATTTACCTCCCAGCCAGCTAGGAACAACCTCTCCAACTCCCTAGCTCCAGGAATCCTTGTGTTTTCCTGGCCCACGGGCCCAAAGTTACCAACAACAACAGTGCCCATGTAAGAGTTCCCCAAAACAATTCGTTCTTCCAATTTTTCTCCTCCTCTTCCCTCTCTTCCACAATTTCTCCCCAAAGAAAAGAAGACCCCTCTCCAAGTCCCCTTCCCTCTTCCTTATCCTCCTCTGTCAAATCCCTCTCCCTCATTCAATTTCCCAACTACCTTATCCCCTCATTAATTTCCCAACTGCCTTTTCCTTCATTAATTCCCTCACCTACCATTAAATAATAAAATAGTAAAAATATACAAATGTATTTATTTTAATAATTAATTTAATTTAATTTAACAAACTAAGATCAATAAAATCAAATTGGGTTGTTACATACACCCACCCATCAAGAAAATTCGTCCCGAAGTTGAGTAATTTACAATACAAGGGTAATGACACATGATTCATACATCCACATCAAATAAACAACATCATCAATTTAAAACACTTATACATACTAGTGTACATGTGAAAGGCATGCAAGTGTAGCTAGAACATACAAGACTCACAAATGTACTAATGACAATAATTATCACACCTAAAGTAATTCTTGTATGCTTCCAATCCTAAAGTAATTCTTGTATGCTTCCATACCTAGTATATATACTAAGTATATATGTCGATAATATATACTGGTATATATATTGAGTATATATATCGGTATATTTACTGAGTATATATATCGATATATATACTCAATATATATACCAATAGATATACTGAGTATATATATCGATATATATATATATACTAGGTACATGTGTTGGTATATATACTCAATATATATATCGATATATATACTGAGTATATATACCGATATATATACTGAGTATATATACCGGTATATATAGCAGCATATATACTCAGTATATATACCGACACATATACCTAGTATATATATACTGTAGCGGTATATATACTTAGTATATATACCAATATATATTATCGACATATATGCCTAGTATATATATCGCTATATATACTCAATATATATACCGGTATATATTACTGACATATATATATCTAGTATATATACTGGTATATGCATGCTTCCGTATATGCGTGCTTCTGTATATGCGCCTTCAGTATATGCGCCCTTCCGTATATGCACCTTCCGTATATGCGCAGCTTCCATATATGCACGCTTCTGTATATGTGCACTTCTGTATATGCACATTTCCGTATATGCACTTTCGTATATGCCAGCTTCCGTATATGCACCAGCTTTCATATATGCACGCTTCTGTATATGCGCAACTTTCGTATATGTACGCTTTCGTATATGTGCGCTTCCGCTTCCGTATATGCGTAGTTTCCGTATATGCACGCTTCCATATATGCACCTTCCATATATGCACAGCTTCCATATATGCACACTTCCGTATATGTACGCTTCTGTATATGCACGCTTTCGTATATGTGTGCTTCCGTATATGCACCAGCTTCCATATATGCACGCTTCCATATATGCACCAGCTTCCGTATATGCGCGCTTCTGTATATATCAGCTTTCGTATATGCACCAGCTTCTGTATATGTGCAGCTTCCGTATATGCGCAGTTTCCATATATGCACGCTTCCGTATATGCACCTTCCGTATATGCACCAGCTTTCGTATATGTGCAACTTCCGTATATGCGCAGTTTCCATATATGCACGCTTCCGTATATGCACCTTCCGTATATGCGCAGCTTCCGTATATGCACGCTTCCGTATATGTACGCTTCTGTATATGCACACTTTCGTATATGCGTGCTTCTGTATATGCACCTTCCGTATATGCGCGCTTCCGTATATGCAACAGCTTYCGTATATGCACGCTTCCGTATATGCGCGCTTCTATATATGCGCGCTTCCGTATATGCACGCTTCCGTATATGCACGCTTCCGTATATGCGCGCTTCCGTATATGCCCGCTTCCGTATATGCACCTTGTATATATGCGCAACTTCCGTATATGCACGCTTCCGTATATGTGCACTTCTGTATATGCACGCCTCCGTATATGCGCGCTTCCATATATGCACCTTCTGTATATGCGCAGCTTCTGTATATGCGCGCTTCTGTATATGCACCTTCTGTATATGCGCAGCTTCCGTATATGCGCAGCTTCCGTATATGCGCGCTTCCGTATATGGGCCATCAGTATATGTGCGCTTCTGTATATGCACGCTTTCATATATGCACGATTTGGTATATGCGAGCTTCCCTATATGCGCACTTCCGTATATGCACGCTTCCGTATATGCGTCGTCTGTATATGCGCAGCTTCCGTATATGCGTTCTTCTGTATATGGGAAGCTTCCGTATCTGCACACTTCCATATTTATGCACTTCTGTATATGCGCGGTCAGTATATGCGTGCTTCCGTATATGCACCTTCCGTATATGCACACTTCCGTATATGTGCGCTTCTGTATATGCGTCGTTAATATATGTGTGCTTCTGTATATGCATCTTCCATATATGCGTCATTAGTATATGCGTAACTTCCGTATATGTACGCTTCCATATATGTGCGCTTTTGTTTATGCACGCCTCCGTATATGCACCTTCTGTATATGCGCAGCTTCCGTATATGCGCGCTTTCATATATGCACCTTCCGTATATGCGTAGCTTCCGTATATGCACCTTCCGTATATGCGCAGCTTCCGTATATGCATGCTTCCATATATGCACAGCTTCCGTATATGCACAGCTTCCGTATATGAACGCCTCCGTATATGCACCTTCCGTATATGCGCAGCTTCCGTATATGTGCGCTTCCGTATATGCACCTTCTGTATATGCGTAGCTTCCGTATATGAACCTTCCGTATATTCGTAGCTTTCGTATATGCACGCTTCCGTATATGCATCTTCCGTATATGCGTCGTTAGTATATGTGCAGCTTCCGTATATGCACTTTCCGTATATGCGCGCTTTAGTATATGCGTAGCTTCCATATATGCACCTTCCGTATATGCGCAGCTTTTGTATATGCACCGCTTCCGTATATGCACGCTTTCGTATACGCGCCGTCAGTATATGTGCGCTTCGATATACGCGTGCTTCCGTATATGCGCACTTTCGTATATGTGCGCTTCTGTATATAAACTCTTTTGTATATGCGCGCTTCCGTATATGCACCTTCCGTATATGTGCGCTTTCGTATATGCCAGCTTCCATATATGCACGAACTTCCATATATGCGCACCTTCCGTATATGCGCGCTTCCGTATATGCACGCTTCCATATATGCACCAGCTTCCATATATGCGCAACTTCTGTATATGCACGTTTTTGTATATGCACGCTTCCGTATATGCGCGCTTCCGTATATGCGCACTTTCCGTATATGCACGATTTCGTATATGCACCTTCCGTATATGCGCAGCTTCCGTATATGCATGCTTCCGTATATGTGCATTTCTGTATATGCACGCTTCCGTATATACGCACTTTTGTATATGCACCTTCCGTATATGCGCGCTTCCGTATATGCGCGCGTTATCCGTATATGCAGCAGCTTCCGTATATGCACCAGCTTCTATATATGAGCACTTTCGTATATGCGCCCTTCCATATATGCGTGCTTCCTTATATGCGCCTAGATTACCTCTCCTATTAGGAGGATCATGGCGCTTATGCTAATATTCCAGTTCATCTTACATGCAACAATGGTATCAATTTTCGTGATTTGCCCAAGCTTGTGAATACAAACAGGTCCTTCCTTTTCCCTCACGGCCCCAAACATGACCATGAACAATTTCCCCACACGAAATGTGATTTCGGGCTGCGGTTTTTCCCGATTCCCGATGTCACGAGAACCCTTGTTCTCTCGATTCCCCGATCACCGAAATTCCGAAATGCCGAAACGGCTTCAACAACGTTTAGCCCCCATGGCTATCTTCTGGTCCATGTGACCACTATTCCATATGACTGCAGTCATATGTATTTCACGATTTCGGGCATTCAAATGCCGAAATGCATGGACGCTTTTTCCTCAGGATTCCCGATCCTCCGAATCCCGATTTCACGATATGACGTCAGCTAGGAAACCCCCTTCGGGATTTCGCATTTCGGGTTCTTCCGATGTGAGACTCCTCCTCGTCGCTGCTCCTTTTCACTCTCGACCTCTGATGTGCTGAAGTGACTTCAACTAGCCCCATAGCGGAGTTTTCCACCTTGTCGAGGTTTCAGACTTCGCGTTTCCAAAATGCGCATACTTCTTGTCCTCAGGATTCGCGAAACGCCAAATCCCGATATGCCGATGGACTCTCCTATCGGGATTTTTCCTGAATTCTTGGATTTTGGCCACATGTCCTCCTATGATGGACGGTCCTCAATCATTTCACAATTTCGTGATTTCAAATTCTCTGAACGTCTCGTCTTCAGGATTCGCGAAACGCCGAACCCCGATATGCCGATGGACTTTCCTATCAGGATTTTTTCCAAAGGCCTCAATTTCTGCCACGCGTCCCTTCAAGATGGACGGTCTACATCCATTTCGTGATTTCACGAAATCAAATGCCAAAATGTCCCAGCATCTTGTCCTTTTGATCCCCAAAGTTTTGAACTTCGAAATGCCGACGGCTCCCGATCTCTACCACGTGTCCCAACTGATGGAAGACTCATATCTGTTTCAGGGTTTTCATCCTAGAGATTCCAGATCTATTGTCCTCAGGACTTCCGATATCTCGACTTCCGAAATCCCGATGACAAATTCCTATCGGGACTTCACTCCCCTGTTCACGAAGGCTTAACTCCCTCGCAACTTCGGTCAGATATGACGACTGATGGGTATTCTAAGAAAGATCCGATGGTCCAAATTCATCCCCCTTGTGCGCTCCTCCTGCTGCTTCCTGGATGTGAAACTCTCAATGGTCCAGATCCTTTCGGCAGATCCGACGATAGGTGTTGCGCCTCCTGATCTTTGGTGCTTTCTTTCGATGCTTGGAAGATTTCTCCAAGACTAAAGGCCTCGACCTTTTCCTTTCCTCTGCGAGCTCCAAAATCCGAGTCCTCGCCTACACTCTCAATGACGTTGTTCCTCCTGAGCTTCTTTTCTCGAATCCTCAAAGGATTCTGATGTCTGCACTCCTAGAGAGTCTTCACAAACTAAAGTGCTATCTCTTCTAAGCTTCTCCAAGTACTTAGACCCCTAAGGTATTTAATCCTTCTTCCTTCTCCCGCCGATGGAGAATTTGGATGCCCTCCTGGCTAGTCTCCTGCTCAAGCAACCTATTGTTGAGTCTGCAGGCTATTCAACAACCGTGTGAAGATCCTTAAATGGACTCTTCCTCAATTTGCAGAACTCAAAGATTTCTTCTCTCATGTGCCTATCTGCACACCTACTCAATGCCGGCCTGGCAGAGTATCTTCTCGCAGAACGTCCAACAGTTCTATCCTCTCTTGTGCACCTTATGCACCTGCTCAATGCCCTCAATGCCCACCTGGCAGAGTTTTACAGAACTCCTCAAAGATTTATGTCTATAACTGTGTTCCTCCTACACAGCCTTGCCTCTTGAGGTATTCAGCAACCTCAAAGGTCTTCCTCTGAGTTGTTGATTTCAACTTCCGTGCCCACCTGGCACGCCTCTGTCTGACTCCGCAGAGTTCAGAAATGCACCCTCTGTGCACGGCTATCAGAACCCGCAGCGTTCTGTCACACCCTCCTGGTGTGAAGCCTCAAAGTCCTCTCAAGCTTGAAACCAAACCAACTCCTGCAAATGCCTAACATACATCTACAACATACATTCATATCATATATAGAACACTCACAAACATTCATTCAACACATGAAAGATGCAGGAAAAAATGTTGTTTATATTAAAATGGAAAATGCCTATTTGTACAAGGTGTTCCTGAGAACGGCCTGTAACAAGGTCTTGGCTCTTCTCTTCTCTTACTCTCCTACTCAATTATTACAAAATGAGATCCTAAAAGATTTTTTACCTGAGGGGGATCTTCGAGCTCTTCCCTCCTACCTCAACTACCCTATTCAATTACATTGAATGGGTTGTCTAGTCCAGAATCGGATCTAGATCCCAACCTTATAAACATTAAAGTCCTACCTACTCTAATGCCTACACAAAGGCACAACTCCATGGCTCAACAACCTACAACATTAATTACATTCAAATTCAAAATTGAAGATGAGGGTTGCGCCACTCTTCAGCCTTGAATGCATGCGCTGACATGGCTGGCTGGCTGGATGGCTGACATGGAGAGATGCTCCTGCATCAGAATGGATATGGTAGAAAGGAGGACTACTTTATTTGCTTCCAAATCCGCTTCCTTATTGTTCGTTCTCAGCACATGGAAAAAATTTCAATTTCTGCAAGGATTTTTCCAGGACTTTGATTCTAAAGATCATTCTTGCAAAGCGCAAATCTGACGAGGTAGAATTGGTCACTATGGATTTAATGATGACCTGCGAGTCCCCAAAAACATTTACCTCACTGATGCCCAAGTCTTATTGTTGTTTCGTTGAGTGCATTACCTTTCTGTTCTTGTAAATCATTCTGGCAATACGTTTTACCTTGGTGCTGTAATTTCTGGCAATACGTTTTTCCAAATATTTTTTGTTTTAATGAGTTAATAAATTAAGAAGATCAGTGATTCTATAAATATTTTGAAACTGAGATTTAATATAGGCATATGTAGGAGAGAAGGGTTTTCCATCCCCACTTTCATCTCAAAAAGTTAATATGAAATTAGTCAAGTTCATTGTTATTTTAGTAATGCTGATTTTCTTTTTTAAGCTAGCTATAGCAGAAAGCTACATCTGACTTGGAGTTAATGATCTCTTGTTTTAGTATTCTCTATTTCTTCATTACACCAAAATTTCTCATTAAATTTATATGTGATAGATTTTTTCAATAGTATCAATATTCTAGGGAGTGGCCTATTTCATTTTCTATTGGTTTAGTCAAAAAATAATATATTTTTGTCACCCTCTTAAATAACAAGTGACTTTGATTGGAATTTGAATAGTTATCTTGTGCTTATACATTAAGCATATAATCATAGCTATATTCCTAATGGGTGGACGACTAACTCCTAAAATGATCATTGAATATGGTGTATTGCTTTTAATTTTAATAATATAATTTATAAAATTAAAACTTAAATGATCATTGAATATGGTGTATTTCTTTTAATTTTAATAATATAATTTATAAAATTAAAACTAAAATGATCATTGAATATGGTGTATTTCTTTTAATTTTAATCATACAATTTATAAAATTAAAACTGAAATGATCATTGAATATGGTGTATTTCTTTTAATTTTAATCATACAATTTATAAAATTAAAACTGAAATGATCATTGAATATGTATTGATTTTAATTTTAATAATATAATTTATAAAATTAAAAATGAGTATTATTTTTTCTAATTTCTTATAAAACTCTTTAAAGATAATGCAACAATCCATATAATATAAATAGAATGATAAAAATCTCAAACAGTAAATTTTTTTCCACAACCAAAAAATGTAGATCTATATTTATATCTTACAAATTTAGATCATAATACAATAAAACAAAATTCAACAATAAGTAGATCCCAATTTGAGATTCCTGCAATTACCATGAAGTTTATATATACTTCTCTCCCAAAGTACATAAAGAATTACTTGTACTCTAAGCATTATTTCGACCATACTATTCTGCTGCGTTTTTCCATGCATGACAACAAAAACAAATAGTTAAAATAAATAAAAAATGGTATTTTGATAGACAAGCTCATCATTTTGACATCCCCAATTATTTGGCAAATTGTTCTGTTCTACATGTTATAAAAACCTTAATTAATCAAGCAAGAACACTAATTATGTTAAGAAGAATATATATAGAAAATAGAAAACATGAAACCCTGCACGTTTCTAAAGAAGACTGTCCAAGTAGTACGGGCAACAATTTATTTTATGCATTACACTTAGCTGCAACCCTCTCATAATTCAGCATTACTCCAATACAGGAATAGTTTTGCAACACTTGCTGTTGCATGTAAAATCTCAAAAGGTCGGTCTTTTACCAGTAAATAGAGGTAAACGTCGGAGACTAATTTATAGGAAAATAATTTTATAAACACTTGTGGTTGCATGCAAAACTTCAAACTGACGATTACAAGTGAAATTATAAAATTGACGTTGAAATAAGAAAACAATGAATATTATAAAATTGATGTTGAATTATCATTGTTAGATTACAAGGATAGCTCTTGAAAATATTAGTTTGAACCTATGTTGATGACTTCTAGTAATCATATTATTTCATTTTGATTTTTTCTAGAAACGAATGATGGATATTACTTATTTCCATTTTCTGTGATAAAACTTTAGTAATACCCTCTTTTATATAAAATAATAATAATTACGCCGAAAGGGGTATACCTATTGACAATGGGCACAATTAATTATGCCGAAAGGCATATACCTATTGACAATGGGCACAATTAATTACCTTTTAATCTAAGATTATAATCTGATGGCTAAAAATTGAAGATGCTGGCATATTCTTAGTCGTCCTTCCAAATCAATGAATGTGATTTACTCTTCATAACTTTCTTGTATTTTTGAATGCATTGGTTACCCTGTTTACTTTTTAACATTTACCTAATCATATTAAGAAATTACTATAACACTATATGCCACATTTAGATAATTAACCTTTTTGCAATATTAATGAAACACAGTGCCACGTTTAAATTTACGAGAGACACATTTTAAATTTATGAGAGACGAGCGCCTCATATACCTGAGGCGTTTTGCAATTATTTATGATATACGCCATGCTTGGATGCAGATTAAATTTTATGAGGGACACATTTAAATTTATGGGAAACGGACGCCACATATACCCGAGCCAGTTTAAATTTATATTGCAATTTTGATTTATGATACACAGGCCACGTTTTTTTTATTGCAATTAAGTTCTTTTACTGCATTTAATACTTTTACCTATGATCGACATGGCCAAGTGTTATGTGGGCTTCCTTTGGATGGTGCGCTCTACAATGACATTTCCACTCCCTCAGCTCACGGTTTATCTCCACTCCATCGAATAGCAGTTTCACTTCTACACTTTGCTGCATAGATCTATATTTACGAAATTCCCTAATCCCTCTGCATTTCAAATTTGTCACTACCCTGGATTTATTTTCTGGATTTCTAAACCTTGGATAGTGCTGTTTCTTGATCGCTGGCATGTCACTGGATCAGACTAGATCGTTTGGATTGATGAACCTTGGATAGTCCGATTGCGGGATCGCTCACCTTTGGTTGGATCATAGTTTTTCATCTATCGCTTGCGTATCTTTGGTGGCTCGCTATTGCAGCCTTCTTGGGTGTATGGTAAGACTTATTTTCAACCCTCGAATTATTGCTACGGTACATTTTTTATTTGAAAAACATCTAGGGTTTCGAGACATCAAGAGTACTCTTTACAGTTTAAAAAAAATCAATCAATGTTAAAATCATTGCTGGGGTACGTTTTTTATTTTCAAAACATCTAGGGTTTCGAGACATCAATAGTAGTTTTTACAGTTTTAATAAAAAAAAATTGGATATTTGTGTTTGCAAGGTAAACATAAGGTGGAGATAAAGCGCTGGAAGCTATCAATTACTTTCACCATCTATAGAAAATATGCAAAACCATTCAACCCACAAARAAAAAATAAAGGCCAACTCTAATCAAAATGCAAAAGTTGCATTACAAGAATTTCTTCATAAAACTCCACCGTTGGAAGAATCGGATTCAGAATACCTTGTAATGAAAAGAAACCTTGGGAGTTCRCGTATATCATGTTCATATTTAGACGAATGTTCAAGGACTTGTCGATGATCGCATAATTTGTTGCAATCAAACTGTTTATCCTGAAATTGAACTTTCAAAATGTATTAGGTTTTTTTTAATCAATGGCCCAGCTGCCACTCATAGCTTGTAGATTAATCTTTTTTTTACTACCACTTTTTCAGTAATTCTTGATGTCCTTCTGTCCTTCCTGGTAAATTCCGTGCAATGCAAGACTACCTGACCATTTGGATATTTGCATGGATTATGTGGCAACTGAGTTTTTCATACTATTTCATTTTAAAACTGTAATTAAGATTTGTGCAAAAATTAGGGTTTGCTTGTATTTTAATATGTTAATTAAAGTTTGATTGTAAATAATATATGGCAAAAAAGAATTAAGGTTTATTTGCAGATGAGATATGCCTTTCGGCGTTCATCAGCCACAATTATGTGGCTGTGCTAGTAACTAGTTCAGTAAACATAATACAGGGCTGATTTTAGGGCAATTTTGAAATTCCTATCGATTCCCAAACGTTCAAAGCTATCCATTATGGAAAGGCGTGAAAGGAGGTCGTTGAGGAGAGTGATTAATACTCCATCTTCCACCAAAATTGAATTGAACATATCTTTCAATTCCTCAATAAGCTTCTGAGCGCGTTCAAAGTATCAAGGTGCCTGACCGATATACATTCATACTAAGCGATTATAAATTGAAAACTGCCCATTATAAATCTTCCATGAACTGGAACTTGGATGTGAGCAGACTGCAGTATGTTTCCATGTGGATAGCACTGGAAATAAAAGTCAATGACTTGCAATATGACGTTTTTCCATGTATTTACATACCATATAGACCAACTCTAAGCTCCTCTCAGTGATCTGGTTCACGAGCATCTGCAACAAGCTCAAAAATACTGGAGGGAATAAGAAGTTGGAAAGTGAACACCATTGACCTTCTCCAGCATCTCCAGAACTTTACACCCACCCATGGAACAGGTGTTGCAGCAAACATCTACAACATCCGAGTCATGCAGTGCATCCCCCAGTCATCGTAGAACTGCTTGAAGTCTCCCTCAATCACACTTTTATCAAGACATTCCTTCATTGACTCTAGCAGCTTCACAAACAAAATGTCCGCCTCTTGTGGATTGCAGAGATCCTGTAGGAGATCGCTGCGCTCTGCCTGGCGTTCTGAGAGCATTCGTCCAAGGGGGAAAATCCCAGCTCATTTCAAATTAAAAAATGGGGCATGGAGGGAATAATGTATAGCGCGTCCATTCAATTCATTTCAAATTTGAAATTCAAATTTGAAAATGGGCGTGGAGGGGCGTTCACAGAATTCAAAATGGCTTCTCACGGAGTTTACTGTTCACCCTGTTTTGTGTTACACCGTCAGCCACGGGAGGATCGGNAATGGGGCATGGAGGGAATAATGTATAGCGCGTCCATTCAATTCATTTCAAATTTGAAATTCAAATTTGAAAATGGGCGTGGAGGGGCATTCACAGAATTCAAAATGGCTTCTCACGGAGTTTACTGTTCACCCTGTTTTGTGTTACACCGTCAGCCACGGGAGGATCGGTCAGAGTCGGAAAGTTGGAGCATGGATGCATGGTAGTTGGATGGATGCATGGAAGTGCGAATGTGACATATGGGAACACGTGCTGTACGACCATGCTCGCCTCACCGAAAAGCCATTGCCGTAAAGCTACTCGGGAGGGAAGATTGCTCCCGAGTTAGCCTACTCCAAAAAAAAAAATCCCATTATTTGAAGGTGGGAAGGCCGAGCTAATTAGAACATAAACAATATCTAGATAAAATCTTTCATTTGGCAGCGATTTGACAATACCAGGGGCTGAGCTAATTTGAATATATACTGCGATGTCCATCAAATCTTTTGACTTCTCATGTATATGTTCATATGTTCAGTGTTTGTCAGTTAAATTTAGTTTCACTATTCTAAACTGGCATTTAAATTACTGCATTTGGCATGGTTTCTATGAGAAAATACATATTCTACGACAATACTGGAGTGTTGTAATTTACATATTTGTTAATGACACATCTGGTTCCCATGCATTCATTAATATCTATGCATGATGCTTGGAACAAAACACATTAGACAACTGTACAAGGACGTTATGCGATCATCGAGTACTGTGTCGCTGTAGAATTCATGGAAACTCGAAGAGGGTGAAATTTTGGAGGTTATCAAGAGAAAATAATAATGATGGGGTTGGAGTAGTCCCCCAAAACTGCAACTTAATTTGAATGCAACTTTTCTTCTCGATGTTGAATAGCTGTGAGTGTCTGCGTGAATTGAGGTCTTAAGGTAGGCTCTGAATTGAGGAATACTATCTACAGAGAAAAACACAGAGGCCATCTTGCAAAGACCATTTTATCAATTTGCTTAGACCTTTTTCTACTTCTCCATTTTCCAATAAGTTTGATATTCATCAGCGGTACAGAGAGCCTACTGAAAGATACCCAGCTTATCATAATCTGGCATCGAGCTTTACGAGCAACGAGGAAAACTATTCCATGGCTTCAGATGCTTCGTCTGGTCCCCAGATGTTGCCTCTGCCTGTGCAGGATATTGAGTTTGAGCGGGAATGACAGAGTACTGCATCGTATTCCTCACTTTTTACAAGAAAACATGATTTTCATCCTCGTAAACGAGAGGATTTGGAATGCGTTGCATCTTCCTCGTCAGTAGATGTGAATCCAAGGAAGAACAAATTTAGAAAATTGCATGACAATGAGCATGTTGATAAATTGCTTGAAGACATCGTCAGCTTTTTTGTCCGGTACTACTCACGATACTATCCACAGGTTAGTATTATGATTTTGGGTTTAATGGTTAAGAATATGTGTTTCCTTTTAAAAGGTTATAAGATCACAAGTTCAAATCCAAAGAAAGTAGGATATATATACCTCTGTAGACATTATCAATCAAATCACAAATCATTGGGTTCGAATCAAAAATATTATTTTATATCATCCAATACCTTTGTTTTCATAATGATTAGCTATCTACGATGTCCGGAGGGGATTGATGGACGATGGACAAAAAAAAAGCATCTTCTTGATGGGCCGGTTGGTCTGCTTGCCCCATTGTGTAGTCGAAGGATGTTTTCCCCCAGCCATTTTTTTTCCGATCAAAACAAACCTTCCTCAAGGATCTATGAATCTGGAACTTCGACAGCCCAACACCACACATTCCAAGCGCCTTTAAGCTACGCATTGATTAGTGGAAAAACTAGTGTAGAAAGTCATTAAACGAGGGAGACCCCACACTCTGTCATCCTTTTTGAGGACCAGGAGAGGGCTCACAGCCAAGGATCGAGGGTCTGGTGGCACAAAGCGAAGGGTTTGTCTGTCTTCGCCGAACACGGGCTGAGTAGTCTAAACTTTCTGGGTACTACGAATCAATCTTATATAATTCCCTAGCGAACGCCTTAGAGTATGCAAATCAAAGGGCATGGGGCATAAAGATCTAAATAATGTCTAGTGATGGGTGGGCATGTGAATCAATTATGTACAGCTCGAAACACGTCACGTAAGTGGCTCCATTTCAGCGGGGATCTAAGTGCAGATTTATAACGACCCTGCTTAAATAGATGTGTAGGATTATTAATTATAATTAATTTAATGATCTAACTATCGTAAAAGTTAGCTAAACAATAATTATTTCTTAAATAACATTAACTAATTAATTATTATTAATTACTTGTTCATGACTGTTAAGGATTAATTAATTATTAATTGACTCGTTAATTAATTAAGTAAAGAATTAAAGGGGGTTAATAAATTATATTGTTAAATTAAAGCTTACTTATTCAAGAAGGGATAGGACATTAAATATAAGGATAAAATAATGAATAATTGGATAAGGGGCATTAACTACGAAAGGATAAGATAATTAATAAATGGATAAGGAAAGTAATGAAGGAGTGGGAAGTTGGTGAAGGGGCAATATGACGGGGAGAGCCTTACAGTGGAAGGCATTCTTTTACGAAGGGGGGCATTACCATTCTAGGGGAATTTGAGGGGAGGTTTCTCTTGGATTGCACAGAGGAGAGTTGAGTTCTATAGTTGGATTGGATCAGTACACGCACAGGTTTGTTGGAGGTTTTGGGCACGGGGGCCAGGATATCCATATGATATATTGGAGCTAGGAAGTTGTCCTAGTTGGCAAGGTGGAACAAGGTTTGGGCAGTGTTTACACAGTTCAACAACGATCAACAAGACAAGTGGAAAGCAGAGGGTTAGCATCAGACCAAGGTAATTTAAATTAAGTATTTGTTTTATTTCTGTTATGGAATCATTATTCGTTATGATAAATTTATATGCATATGTGCTGAGTTTATAAGAAATTACTGAGTTACTAAAATCAAGTAGATATTACTGTTACAGTTTATGTTTGATTAATTATTTGATGTTAAATTAAAATGGACACTACACATGGTATCAGAGCTTCAGCTTGACGCACTAGGGCCTTAAGGGCCAAGTTCCCAACTCCAACTCCAGCTCCGCCTTAATGCATTTCTTTTAGAAAAAGAGAGCCAGGGCTCATAAACAGCGTCAATAAAAGAAATTAAAAATGAAAATTTTATCGCTTGCCATTTCTTTGGCCATTTTTTTGTTGAGTTATTCCGGAGTCCAATTTTTTCAGCATGGGAAAGAACAACACGATTGGTTCATTAATGAGGTCATGGAAGGAGTATCAAAGGGATGAGGCCAGGAGCAAAGTCCCAACAATTTTAGCATAATATATACCCCTCAGGTCTAACGTCTAAGTCGAAGGAAGTCTACTCTTTCCACGCCCGGGCAGGCATTTATTAAACGAAGATTRACCAAAAAAATACTATATAGACTCCAATACGTCAAAAATGTATTCCATACAACTCTGTAAGATTAAAAAAGAGTCATGTCCTCGCAACAAACTTGGACATAATAAAGCAAAAATAATTTAAAAAGACCAAAATTTTGAAGGTTTATTAAAAGAAGCCAGGTTTACCTATGTGKTCTTGCCACTGCCAGTCTCTTCGACCAAAATCAAAGTCTGAGATTTATCAAGCATGTCAAGGAAGTCATGACGTTKCTGCCACACGAGTAGAGTTTTTCTTTTATCGAGGATTTCATAGTACCTCGCGGAATACGRGCGATTGTTCCAGGGATTCATAGCAGCAACCATTCCGTCAACACTTGTCTTGTTGGAAGTATCAACGTCTTCTCTTACCACATCAAACAAGCTCACTTTCTTCTTTCTCTCARAAGAGCCCATCGAATGCTTAACTATTTATTCCAACACAATTTGATACCAAAAAGAGCCCTGTCACAGAAATCAACATCAATAATTAATGGAATCTCTAGGCTTATTCAATCTGATACCCAAATTCTGGTTGCAACCTAGATTATATACAATGCCAAACTCTATCCTCTGCTCTAAGTCTTATTGTTATTGAGGAAACGATTTGATGTCCGTTCAACCATTCATGCCCCATTTGAATGCTAGTTTATTCGTTTGAAATGGCTGAGAATGCACCAGACAAAGATTTCAGTAAGGGTGAAGTCAATGGCAGCAATGGGGAAACCATGGAGGATTTTAGGGGCTAAATTTCACTCATGAGCTAATTTTCCATGGTTTTTCCAAAAACAAGATTCACTATTTTAAAAATGATTCGCCCAAATTCTATAGGATAAAATTATTTTAACTTAAAAATTGCCAAAAATTTATAAAAACTGTATAAAATCCTTATAAATTTCATATTACGAAAATATTGCCAAACATTTATAGTTGGCATATTAATGATTAGTAATATTAGCCAAGGTTTCTCCATTTTAAAATAAATTTCCATCATTAAAATCATCCCTAAGGGAAACCCCAACATTAATTCAAGAGAAGAAGCAAGCAACAATGCTCAAACACCTCGCAGATCTGAACAAAGATCGTCTTCAACAATCCCAATCACGTAAATTTGAAACCCTATCTGCCCCCGTATTCGAATCAGTTGATTTAGTCTTGAAAGGTTTATCGGATACCAAACAGAAAATCCAGGAATGGTTAGATGAATTTCATGAAGAAACAAGCCCTCAAGAGAAAACCCTCCTGAAATCGGGCTTAGAAACCCTAGCTTGATATCAATGGCCTTGAAAAGCTAGTTGTTGTGAATTCATATTTATTTCCCTCATATGAGGTATGCAGTGCATAGAACGCCATTGACGAGAAGAAGGAGCGGTTGGATAATTTGAATTCTCAGCTTCTACCCAAAAAGAAATTTACTTTCAAAAACAAGGTCACTAAAACGAATCCTGAAACCAATACCATCAAACACCAAGTTGAGTATCTGTAATGTCAGATGCACAAAATACAACAAGTACATATTGTATCTGCGAAAATATTATAGAAATTAAGGGGGCAAACGATTAATGAATAAGGGGTTTGTTCTTGCACCACACAGCCCGAACGCAGTGCCCATCCATGGTTGAGGAGCTGCACAAACAAAAAACGTAATACAGAGAGCTCTGAGACGGGCATTGAGCCTACTGAGAGGGACATAGCAAAGTGGAGAGGCGGCAGAGGAAGGACACAGAAGTGAAGGATGTGTTTAGGGTTGGGATAGTAGGTGTAGGGTTATTTTGGGAGGAAGCGGGCATGTGGGCTTCATGCGTGCCCGATTTGATTTTTAATTTTTTTACATTTTTATTTCTTTAATTTTATTTTATTTTTATTATTTATTTAAATTAACATTTTAATTTTTTTTTTACTAAATTTAAATTTCAAAGCTATAAAATCGTTAATTTTTTTAATATTATTTAATAAAAAAAAAGTATATATATAATGTAATATACATACATATATTAAATTTATTAATTATTAACAATAATATAATAAACATACATATATTTAAATTTAAGTAAAAAATTAGTTAAAGTAATTATCAGTAATTTATTTAAATTAAAATGTTAGAGAGTCCATGGGTTTTGAACCCAAGACCCCACCAAGAGAAGCGTCTTAAGAAGAACACTAATGCCAAAACACCCTCATAAGTCTTTACAAATAGATTATTTTACTTATTTAGATGAATGGTAACACTATCGGGATAAGAGTGGTATTATTATCAGGAAGATACAGTATGAAGATTAAGACTAACTAGCTTATTACCTAACCTATTGATCCGAAGCCAACTAACCGAGTTGAATCATAATTAGTGAATGCACCGGAAATCAAGGTAAAGGATTATTTGGCGCCGCTGATCTTTGTGTCCCAAGTATAAACTTTGATTGTCAAAGCATCAGGTTCACGAGACTGTACACACAATTCGTCCAGCCGAATGCCAAGTCCCTCCACTCCATTCCACTAGTCAAGTCAATGCTAAATCTCATTGCGACATTCGACAACGCCAACACTACATGCCAAGGAAAATCTCCCGAGTCAAGCATCGGAGGATATTTAGTTATAAGAGAAAAGTTAAAAGGGCTTAGACTAGGAAAAGCAGGAAGGAGGCGGCATATGCACTAGGAGAGTAAGCATAGGAAGTGGTGAGTATGGCGCAAGGATAGCATAGCTACAGGTCAAGGGAACCAATAATTTTTTTTTATAGGGGCGAAGAAATCAAGCTTAGACGCTTAATTCTAACCCTAACCTAGCCAATCCCCTAAAAGAGTAATGTTTGTTTACAGACAAGTAAAGAAAACTTATGCCTAACCCTGTTTCTAGTTTGAGTAGCACCAATTTGAAACATCCTCGAACTCACCCTGACAACTTGGTTGATGCAGGTTAAAGCATACAGGAAGGTCAGGACTCAAGGGAGTCGAGGCAAGGGAGCGTCGTCGCAAGCACCGCCAACACTGCCAGCACCACCACCACCATCACCCGAACTAGCCCTCATACTGCACTCGTTCGAAGCCATTAATGAGACTTTAAAGGGGCGACAACTGGCAGGGACTGAAGTGGAACCCCCACCGTCTGGAATGGGTAATCCAAAAGGGTCAAGGGATTTAGGGGGAGGACCTCCACCTCAAGACATCACGCGATAATTGCAGAAGATCAGACTTCCGGAGTTTGTTGGGGGTCGCACCAGTGAACACGTGGAAGCATGGTTGGAAGGCATGACAAGGTGTTT
>JASDQU010100189.1:145375-161788 GCA_032191745.1 Picea mariana | reverse complement strand
AACAAGTAGGGGCATTTCATGCCTTAGTACAGGGAAACAAAACTGTAGAAGAATATGAGATCAGATTTATGGAACTGGTCAAATATGTTTCGTATATGGACAATGACTAACGACAGGCAGAGCACTTCATCTATCGATTGAACCCTAAGATAAGAGCTATGGTGTGGATGTGGAAACCGTCTTCAGTAGCAGAAGCAGTGGAAAGTACACGTTATGCGGAAGAACACATGAACTTAACCGGGGGTACAAGACCGACATTTCTGCATCGCCTGGGATTCGTAGGAACGACCCCGAGGACATTTCCTAGGGGAGGGGGCTTAAGGCCACCGCCATATGGTAACAGAGTCGCACCAAGGATAGTATCTACAAGGATTTCAATGGCAGCAAGTGCAGCATCTTGTTCATTGCCAGCGATGCAGACAGGTCCACGACCATCTCAGGGAACAACAAGTAGGGGCAGGAGTTTTAGGGGAAGGAACTCATTTCAGAGACAGTCACATAACAGTGCACAGGTTCAATCTTGTGTTACTTGTTGGGGGTGTGGAGGACCCCATTACCAGCGTGACTTCCTAGAGTTACAATCAGGGTTCGTACATAGAGAAGGAAAGGCACCAATAGGGAGAGAAAGTAGTAGCCACCAGATTTACGTAGCGGTTAATAATCGCTAGGATGAACATCAATCCATGATGGATTATTAATTATAATTAATTTAATGATCTAACTCTCCTGAAAGTTAGCTAAACAATAATTATTTCTTAAATAACATTAACTAATTAATTATTATTATTTACTTGTTCATGACTGTCAAGGATTAATTAATTATTAATTGATTCGTTAATTAATTAAGTAAAAAATTAAAGGGTGTTAATAAATTATATTGTTAGATTAAAGCTTACGTATTCGAGAAGGGATAGGACATTAAATATAAGGATAAAATAATGAATAATGGGATAAGGGGCATTAAATACGAAAGGATAAGATAATTAATAAATGGATAAGGAAAGTAATGAAGGAGGGGAAAGTCGGTGAAGGGGCAATATGACGGGGAGAGCCTTATGGTGGAAGGCATTCTTTTACGAAGGGGGGCATTACAATTCTAGGGGAATTTGAGGGGAGGTTTCTCTTGGATTGCACAGAGGAGAGTTGAGTTCTGTAGTCGGATTGGATCAGTACAAGCACTGGTTTGCTGGAGGTTTTGGGTACGAGGGCTAGGATATCCATATGATATCCTGGAGCTAGGAAGTTGTCCTAGTTGGCAGGGTGGAACAAGGTTTGGGCAGTGTTTACACAGTTCAACAATGGTCAACAAGGCAAGTGGAAAGCGAAGGGTTAGCATGAGACTAAGGTAATTTAAATTAAGTATTTGTTTTATTTCTGTTATGAAATCATTATTCGTTATGATAAATTTATATGCATATGTGATGAGTTTATAAGAAATTACCGAGTTATTGAAATCAAGTAGATATTACGATTACAGTTTATGTTTGATTAATTATTTGATGTTAAATTAAAATGGACACTACAAGATTGGTCTGATTACCTCCCGCTCAGTTGCAATTATCGGATCAAAGCACAGATAAGGAAAGGAAATAGTGCCATAGTGTGATCAAAGGAAAGCATAGCCAAGCTGGGACAAGAGTTTCTCTCTTTAGTCGGACAATGAAACACAAACTTTGGAAAGAAGGGACAAAGGTGATACTCTTCTATACGTAGGCCCCCTGTATCGAGATTGATTCGGGCTGCTTCTTTATTAATTAATTAAGTAAGGCTTCCCAAAAATAGTGTCCGGTGTAGGTTTCTCCTTTCTTGTCCCTCAATATACCTATATGTTGGTCCTTTCCCTTTCATTAACAAGGTGTTTAAAATTTTTAAGCAATAAATATAATCTAGCGCCTTTGTTGTGAAATACAAGTGTCTGAGAATGAATATGTATGTATTGGTAGGGAGAAGATGCAAACACCCACTTGAAAAGCAACCAAGGTACACACATTTTTCAAATCTCTAAACAAAAATCTTAGTATTATTTGCACTGTTTAGTAATTAGGCTATATTTATATTATCATCTGATTTATCATTTATTCTTCAGATGGATTAACTTTCTTTCTCCAAGTGCAAACTTTTTTAGACCTAACAATTTCAATTTTTTTTTTTTGAGTTGCAAACTTTTTTTAAAATGAAAAACATAAGGAAAGGTTTGCACCTCAAGGGATTTGATCACTCTTTGCACATGTTACATCCATAAGAAACATTGGAATGTTTGAGATTACACATCTAGTTCATATTTATCATACCATTAAAATGTTTTAACCAAGATCCATCTTAACTCTTGATTTACAATGCATCTAGAGAGATCAAATACATAGAGATGTAAACCTTTCCTTAGGGTTTTCACTGTAAAAAATGTTTTCACTTCTAGGGATTCCATGTCTCAACTCCATGTTTTCCACGGAAGGACTTACCCATCTCCCTCATATGAGCAATACATATTTAAAATGTTTAAACCAAGATCCATTCTATCTCTATATCTATCATGGGCCAAGAGGGATCAAATCCCTTGAGGTCCAAACATGTCCTCATGTTTTTCACTCTAAAAAATGTTTGATCTCCAAGGAGGAAACACATATTCTTAACCAGTAGGTCCATATGTCAACTTCATGTTGAGCATGCAAAGAATTAGTTATCTCCCTCATACCAACAACACATAGTTTAAATGTTTTAAGCAAGATACATCTTAACTCTCCATATATCATGGATGAGCCAACATAGATCAAATCCATTGACATGAAAATCTGTCCTCATGTTTTGCACTCTAAAACAGGTTTCAACATATGATTACATGATAGATCCAGATTTATGATTGATCTAAATGGCTTCTTTATATATATATCCCACGTGCAAATATGGATCTACACTGTACTCCATGTTGAGCATGGAATTACACATCTCCCTCACTAACAACACACTATTGAAATGTTTTAACCCTAAGAAATTTTTGACTTTCAATTTTTTCATGGACATTGAACTGTTCTTTCTAATATCATTTGGCAACTCCATATTAAATTTAAGGAATTACACATCTACCTCATGTTGAGATGTAAAAAGAACAATTTACAGAATTTTATTTTCAATTACTTTATATCTCTATATATAAAGTTGATATAAAATTATTTTACATAAGTAGATATTAGAATATATTGAAATTTTTTAATTATTGATATTTTTTTAATATAACCAACAAAGTGTAAACCCATTAACAAGTGCAGTATAAATGGAAGAATATATATATATATATATATATGAATTTTACACATCAACTCTAACGAAATAAAAATACACGTCTTTATACTAATCTATAAAAAAAAAAAAAAAAAACATCTTCCACTGCAATGAATGTGTTTTATAATTTATTTAATCTGAAACGTTAGAATGTATGTCAAACCTGCCAAATGCACTATCACTACTTCTTAAATTATTTTCGTGTCTTGGCAATGGCTCTCAGATTCGTATAGAAGAAGAAGTTGGGCGCGTGGCGATAGAATACAATAATTCAGTCTGTAAAATATAAACCGCTTAGAAGTAAAGAGTGCAGGTTAAGATGCTTGTAATAAATGAAGCCTGATAGCATTTAGGGTGTATTCCTGTAACATTTCCATGTACTCTTCGAGAGATTCGAGGGGGAATCGTTTCCAACTTCCCAGGTATTCTACAAAATAAATACAATGCAACAGTGACAGATGTTCAGAGGCACCACACCCAGTCGTGCATGATAAGTTAGCCTTACTCCCGTTTTAGGCCTTCTACATTCGAAGGTCAGAATATATAATACTATTGTCACCTTCCTGTTTTTGCAATGGCCTTCGTCATTTATTACATCAAATCCAAAGATCTTTTATTACACAAAATCCAAATACCTGGAAAAGCAACATTGGTAATCGTAAAGAGAGGAAGTAATAACAAAGGGACTCTTTAAAACAGGGATATCCAACAACCAGCTTAGACACAACCGAGGATACCGTAAGATCATTCAGTATTGCTTTTGTTTCAACGGGCAAGTGTCTCTACAACTCCAAAGTTTGTTTGATTTTACTCATATTTGTCACGCATGGTTATGGTATAATAGCTTTCTATTTTAAGGAGCATGATATCGAGTATTTAAGGGAACATAATATTAACATACGGGCAAATTTTATTTGTCAACCTTTGAATTAATTTTTAAGGAGAGAGATTTTCCCTCGGATTTATTCTTCATAAATACCTTTTAGATGAGGCTGAAAATATTTTCATTCAATACAAAACATTCAAAATTTATATAAACGAGCATCGGATTGAATCGGATTTCAGCGCCATATCTCTCATATCTTAGGTTTCCACAAAAGCTCCCTTCCGTCCAAATACCTTGGCATCCCTCTGATTGATAATGCCCTCTGGAACTCCTCTTGGGAACATCTCCTCTCCTCTTTTACTAGGAAACTCTCTTCCTGGACCCTCATAGTTCTAAACCTTCCGAGTCATCTCATTCTCCTCCAAGCAATTCTCTAAGCCCTTCCCACCTACATCTTCTCGGCATTGGCTGCTCCAAAGTTTGTCTTCACAACCATTAAAAGATTACAAAGGAATTTCCTATGGCAAGGCCTCAATACAGGGAAGAAAATAGTGCTTATCAGTTGGGACAAACTTTGTCAACCCAAAGCACAAGGAGGCCTTGGTTTACGAGACCCCACCATCATGAATAAAGTCCTAAGTGCCAAAATATGGTGGCGATGGCTTAAGAATCCCAAGGACCTCTAGGCAAGGCTATGGAGGAAGAAATATGTACCAGAGGTGCCGAAAAAAAACCTAATACGCTGGAATGGAGACACACTAGGGTCTTTAATCTGGGGAGCGGCTAAGTAGAATAGACAACTAGTCACCCACCATGCTTTCTGGGGAATTAGAAATGGGAAAACAACCCTATTCTGGAAAGATTCTTGGCAGCAATGGTCAATTCTGGACCACGAGGACTGGGCTGAGCATATCAGCACCCAAGCCACACAGGTGGGCCTGACAAAAGTAGAGGATTCTTGGCAAGATATTCTTCCAAAAGACACCTGGCAGCACTGGCACCTTGATAGGGAACGCATGAACCTGGACGTGCACGTGGATCTGAGACCCTGGCAGAATGAAATGTTCAAATGGAAAATCCCCAAGCTCAGGGGAGAGGATATCCTTCGATGGGGATATCGACCACGAGGCACCTACAACATACGAGAAGCCTACCACATCAAAATCCATTCGAACCTGGCACCTACACAGGATGTTTGGAGCAAAATCTGGAACCTCAAACACTGGCCTAAAATCACCCTCTTCCTCTGGCTCGTTATCCACTCGAGCATTCTAACCTGGGATAACCACTCAAAAAGAGGTTTTGTGGGGCCTTCTATATGTATACTTTGTGGGGAGGTAGATGAAACCATGAATCACCTTCTCAATTCCTGCCCGTACACTGGTCAAATTTGGGACCAAAGTGCACTCATTATGCGCACCTCACACCGCGAAAGAGGCAGCATCGTCGACACTATTATGAACTGGAGGGACCAAGTGTTTCAATCTCCCCTCCTAAATCGTATTTGGCAATTAGTTCCCGTATTCATCCTCTAGAAGGTATGGAAGGAAAGAAATAGAAGGCTTTTCAAGAATGCTTCCCTCCCATGGCAACACTGCTGGAATCGTTGCCGCCTCAATATTCAACAAACTCTCAACCTCCAGCTTTGGAATGAAAAAGACCTGATCAACAATCCCTCAGAACTCTTGATCCTTAAGCACTGGAAGCCCTTCCTATCTTCTCACCCACCTCTCCCCTATGTCCCCACCCCTCCCAACAGCCCCTCCTCTTGGTCGACCCCTCCGGTTGACTTCATAAAACTCAACTTTGATGGATCCTCCAAAGGAAATCTAGGAGCAGCGGGTTATGGAGTCATTTTCCGCAATCACCATGGACACATTATTCTCATTAATGCAGGCTCCCTTGATCATACCACGAACAATGCGGCGGAACTTTGGGGACTTAATAGGGGATTGCGATTAGCCATTGAACACAACTTCACCCAGCTGATAGTAGAGGGAGACTCTCAAATCATCATCAATCTCCTCAGTAGACTTTTAAATGGAGCAGACCTAGAAAGAATATCACCCAGCTGGAGACTCTCACATGGGCTAAAGACTATTACGATTTACTGCAACCCAATCAGGCTATTATACCTTCTCATATTAGAAGGAGTGTGAATTAGGTAGCGGATGAACTGGCTAATCTGGGGACCAACTGGGATGGACCAGAACTCCTCTACAAAACGTCCCTTACTCCAAATCACCCTATCCTCCAACAATGTATCCGCAAAGATGGGGAAGTGGACAAACCCCTAGATGGGGTGATAGTGCCGACCACTTTGCGTATAGAGGGAGAGCGGACGAGCCAGCAAGGCAGCGATCCATGTGACTAGCTCGTACCGACCACCGCTGACTCTACCTAGCATTAACTGGCTTTCAAATTGTTTGCAGTGGCATTAAATTTTGTTTCAACCGACCTCCATTATGCATTGTTCTATGGCTTCTCCGTCTGCTTGTGCTCCTCTCCCTCTCTCGAGAACCGACTCCAGCATTCCTCCACTGCCCTGGCCTAGTTTTGCTTGCACNCGTACCGACCACCGCTGACTCTACCTAGCATTAACTGGCTTTCAAATTGTTTGCAGTGGCATTAAATTTTGTTTCAACCGACCTCCATTATGCATTGTTCTATGGCTTCTCCGTCTTCTTGTGCTCCTCTCCCTCTCTCGAGAACCGACTCCATCATTCCTCCACTGCCCTGGCCTAGTTTTGCTTGCACGTTCATGGTGCTCACAGGTCCCGGCCTTTTTCAGGCTGTCCACATTGGCCTGGAACACCAAATCCATTTCCACTTTCAAATCATGCCGCGTCAATGAGGACGACCATGAAGGGGCTCTCCTTGGCATCTTCCTCGGCCTCATGCATCAGTTTCTCCCCCTGGTTTTCCCTCAACACTTACCTTTCTGCTTTTGCTACCTAAGTTAGCACCTCTCACTTCCTCCACCTCACCTGTCTCCCGCTTTGAGTGCTTAGCCATAATTGAAATCTTGTCTGGCTCTTCCTTGCGCCACCTTGCCACTCCACCAACCTCCAAAACTTTCAATCCTTCCCTCGCACTGGTTTTTGGTTCCTCAAAGTCTCCCATGGGGGCGCCACCTCCTGTTCGAGCCGACCAAAACACCACGTCAGCATCTACTGACTCCAAGCCTGATCTGCAACTGAAAGAGAGATTCACCATCCTCTATGATTTGGTCTTTGAACTCCGTCAGGGAATGGAGGACCTCCAATTTCAAATGCAGCTTATGGACGGAAGGATCTCGACCGTCCTCCAACTCCTTTCTACCTTCCAAGACACCTCGCCCTTCTACTCAACAGGCGACGACAGAAATGTCAAGATGCAGAGTGTAGCAGAGGTCGTTGTGGAGCAGGTCCAGCATGAGGACATGGAAGCGGTCATAGCCACATGCCAGTATGTGCACACTCCGTCGGGAGACGCCATGACAGCTGCCAATAGGGATGACTGCACCGTGGATGATGACATGCACTTGGAAAACAAAGGGACACCCGTTGAGGAGGAGCCATGGCCAGGTTACTTGCCAGGTTACTTTCTAGGTGTCTAACCCCTTAATGGATCTTTCCTTTTTAATAGTTTTCCCTTTAGTTACAATTTAGTCAGCTTATCTTTGTTCTTTAAGACTGGTAGGCTCTCAGATGCTAAACTTACCCGGTTGGCTAAATTGGTTTCTCCCTTTTGGGGCAGTGCAGTAATTACAATCCGAATGTTATCAAATTTATGTAACTATGGTCTGGTTTTTTGAAGGCCCTTATTTTTAAAACCACTTACTTATAAAAAAAATAAAAATGTATTTTATTAATTATCATTTTTATTTTTTTTAAGTAAAAAGGGCAGGTCCTGTTATATTAAAATTGCACAATTACAAAGTTTTGTTGGAATGCCAATTGTCCCGCCTGGAGAGGAAACCAAGACAACTAGCCATTATATGCCACTTTCCAAACTCAAAATTTCAGGTTGTCGTCCTCCCCGAAGGAAACCAGGATGCATGTCCACCTTTAGATTAAATTTTTTCTTTACTATGCTACCGATATCATTGTTATAACCTAACTGAGCTATAGCTCTAGTTTTCAACAAAAGAAAAAAGTTTATAACTATGAGCATGCAAAAGAACCTTTTAACCGGTGTTCTCATCATCATCTCCTTTCTTTCCTCATCTGACAGGGATTGCATAGAACTGTGTGCATGTAGGGAATTGGCATCTTGGGGATGTACTCGAGTAAGCAATGTAAATCATATCAAGGCGTTGGTTGATGCGGATGGACCTGAAAATCTGTTCATCCACCATTCTGCGTATGTCGAAAATTAATTCCAGATGCTTCGAGTGAAGGAGTGGTGGTTGGTCCTCCAAGTCTTGCAGAGCAGAGGAGAGGGGAGATTTCTTCTGTACGTCGGCCTCATCCTTGCTTTCCTTTACATTACCGTCCTACTGCTCTTGCTGCCTATTCTGCTGCGCCACTTCCTCAGGAGGTTCGCCGGTTGTGAAATTGATGTTTCCTTCTATGCCTTCCTAGAATTTTTCCTCCATGAAGATAGTTGTGAATTCCTCAGCTTGAGCATACCTGGAAGCATGTGTTGTTCTTGGAGCAGGGGGTATGGCATCCTTTCTGAAATAGGCAGGGGGATCCCAATTGTCCGGGACCATGAAGAGGAGATTCTCTGGGTAATTTTGGATGGATTCATCTAGCACAATCTCCTCGACATACTTGATGGGAGGCATTCCAGTTCTCCTGGACTTTTTGGTTCTTCTCCTGCTAGCTAGAGCCAATGCTTTTTCAAAATTCTTTTGCCGCTTCCTTCATGTGTCAGTTGCATACCATGCCACGCCTCTGTGAGGCTACCCCCTTGGTCTTGGCATGCTTAGAAGCAAAGCTATTGTCAGGATACTGGCTGAAGGGGTGTCTCTGTTCCTACACTTCGATGGTTCAACCTTCGTCTCTACAAACTCCAAATGCACCACGAATCCTCCAAGGCGGGTTATAAGAATAAAGTTAATATCTTTGGCCATTAAGGCTGTGGTCTTAATGCTCTGATCGACCGTCCTCCTTGCTTGCGTGAGAGGCTCGTCGTTTGGTTTCGGCTGCCTGGGTTCACTCCCATATTTAATGGCGAGGAGATGGGAGCTGGTGGCCAACATTTATGGCACCACCCATCTCTAATCCGTGTGTCCTTCCTTCTCTGTGTGGCACCACATCCGGGGTTATTAATTATCATTTTATTTTGAAAAAAAGGTAATTAAAAAAATGTTTCTAATCAATTTTATTAAAGTTATTGATTATAATAATTTAGGTTTTTTTATTTATAATATATCAAAAATAAACATGATATTTATAAATTAAAATTTTAAATAAGCATGAAAATAAAAGTAGTTTTACAAAAAAAAATATGATCAAAGTAAAATTATCCATAATGATCAATAAAGAGTTTTTTTTTCAATGACCAACATGTTGGTGAATAGAGAATGGACTCTAGTTTTGATGTGAAAGGACATGAAATTAAGAAAAAATGAAATCTACTTCAAAATTAAATTTATTGGTCAATTTTCACTACAAGAAATTAGAAAAAATATAGGTTTGTAAATGATAGTTTATACAACATGTAACTTAAAATAAATACACCCTATGTTGTAATTGTAAATGCAAAAAACACAATCACACAAATCATAAATACATAGATTTTAAGTGGTTCACCCAAACATTGGGCTAAGTCCACCAAGTAGAGGTATATGTTGTCTTGCTATTCAAATCATGGAGATTAGAATAGATTAATCACTCTCTCCTTGCCTCTACACGTTTCATGGATTTATAGAAATATTTACATAGTTACATGAACTACTGGCAATAAATGTTGCATTCCATTTTAGCAAATTTGTTTCAACAAATTAACAATACACAAGAGATTTATGAGATATTCCAATAAACAGTTGAATTACTATATCCTATTTGGGTTTATGCAGCAACCATCGAATCTTGTGTTTTGTTCACTATCACATATTCATCAATCTCCACCTTGACAACAATTAACCTGATACCATGATCCTTCCTTTTGTTCATCATATTTTCTGCAAGCCAAGAGAAGCCAAGCACCATCGTATCTTCTCTAACAATACCAGTTTTGTGAACATGTGTGCTTAGTTCTCTTTTGTATGCACTTTCTGAAGAGAGGCTCCACATTCATCAATGACTTGTCTTACAAAATGGTACTTGATAGGTATATGTTTTGTTTTACTGTGGTAGGCTAGATTCTTAGCCAATTTAATAGCACTTTGAATATCACAAAGTAACTTTACTTTGTCCTGCATCCTTCCAAACTCACCAAACAAACCTTTCAACCAAATTACCTCTTTACAAGCATGTGAAGTGGCTTTGTATTCTACTTTTGTAGTGGATAAAGAAACAATGTTCTGCGTTGACATCCAACTAATAGCTCCACCTGAAAGAGTAAAGGAATACCTTGAAGTCGGCCTTCTCTTGTCCAAATCACCTGCAAAATCAGAATCAACATATCCATAGACTAACTCACGACCATTGTTATAGGTGATACAATAATCACTTGTGCCCCTAAGATATCGAAGCACCCATTTCACTGCTTCCCAGTGATCTTTACCTTGATTTTCCATAACCCCGCTGACAACCCCAACTCCAGGTGAATGTTTTGGCCTTGTAGTGACCATCGCATACATTAGAATTCCTACTGCATTAGCATATGTTATTCGAGACATATATTCCTTTTCTTCTTTTGTACTAGGACATAAACTTCAAGAAATCTTAAAATGGGAAACCAAAGGGATTGATATTGGTTTAACATCGTTCATACCAAACCTCAAAAGTATCTTCTCAACATACTTCTATTGTGCCAACCAAAGCTTACCATTCCTCCTGTCTTTGAATATTTCCATGCCCAAAATCTACATTTTTTCTCATAGATCTTTCATATCGAACGTCCTAGACATATGAGCCTTTAACCTGTTGATATTAGTTATGCTTTTTCTTGCTAAAGAATATCATCAACATACATTCAATTTCTTAAAGTAGAAACAATTATCATACTCACTCCTTGTATAATTCTGGCTCACCATGATAGAGTCAAATTTCTTGTACCATTGTCTAGGCAACTGCCTCAGACCATACAATGATTTCTTGAGCCTGGAAAAACTTTTCTTGTTGCGATTATGAATGAACCCTTCAAGTTGTTCCATGTAAATTTCCTCATCCAAATCTCCATGTAAGAAAGAATTCTTAACATCTAGTTACTCAACTCCAAATCAAGCAATGCAACTAATGCTAACACAATTCGAATTTAAACAATCTTTACAACTGGTGAAAAAATCTCATGAAAGTCAATACCTTATTTCTTAGAATATCCTTTCATAGCCAACCTTGCTTTGTACCTTTCCACCTTATCATCAACACCCTTCTTCAGCTTGTAGACCCACTTGCAATGTACAATTTTCTTGTCTCTTGGAAGTTCTACCATGTCCCATGTTGCATTCCTCTCTAATGCCTTAATTTCATCCATCATCGCTTCTTTTCATTTATCACCATTAGAACCCTTCACAGCTTCACGATAGCACGAAGTTTCATTATCATTAATACTCAAAGAAACTGAGGAAACAAAATCATCATACCTTCTTGGAGGATTTCTGACCCGCATAGACCTCCATAGGGAAGTTTGTGGCTCATCCAAATTCAATTGATTGTTATCATCAACCATGTCTTCCTCTATAGGATACTTTTCATGAACATCTTTAGAAACTTGTTCATGTTCACTTTCATTTGTATTTGAACTAGTTTCAAACTGAATCTGTTAAATTTACTTAAGTACTTATTCATGTTTCATTTGAACATCTACATCTGATTTAATGAGAGATGATTCATCAAATATTACATATCTGTTAATGGTGATCTTATGGGAAGTAGGATCCCCCAACCTATACCCCTTAATACCATCACCATATCCAACAAAGATAATCCTTTTTTATTTTGAACCTAATTTAGAACGATGATGTTTTAGAATTAGAGCATAAGATTCACAACCAAAAACTTTAAGACTGGAATAATTACAAGGGTGGCCTGTCGATACTCCTTCAGGAAGTTTGCATTCTATTGTTGTTGATGGTGACCAATTCACCAGATAACAAGTTGTAGTTATTTCTTCTGCCCATAGTTCCTGCTGCAAATTGGCATTATTAAGCATACTCCTTGCTCTCTCTAGAAGAGTTTTGTTCATGCATTCAACAACTCCATTTTGCTGAGGAGTATAGGTAGTGGTTTTATGCCTACCAATCCCAAACTCCTTGCAATAGTTCTCAAATTCCATTGACGTAAATTCACCACCATTATAATTTTTGAAATATTTAATGGATCTACTAGTTCTCTTTTCCACTAAAGCTCTAAACTGCTTGAAAAATGTAAATACATCAGCCTTACTTTTCAACATATAGACCCAAACCCTTCTAGATAAATCATGTATAAAAGTTACAAAGTATGATGATCCTCCATATGAAATAGTAGGGGATGGTCCCCAAACATCAGAATGGATATAATCAAGGATTCCTTGAGTGGTGTTTCTTCCAGTTTTAAATCTCTACCTATTATATTTTTCATAAATATAGTGCTTGAAAAAATCTAACTTTAAAGACTTTAGACTAGGAAGTAACTTGCAATCATATAATACCATCAATCCTTGTTCTCTCATATGGCCCAACCATTGATGCCACAATCGAAAAGAATCACTGCCTTTCTCAGATACTGTCGTCGCATGATTTGACTCAGTTCTTCCTTATAATAGAAATAGGTTACCAACCTTCTTCGCTTTCATAACTAGTAGAATTTCTTTTGTATACCTTCATAACTCTAGATTGAACAATACTCTTCTATCCTTTAGTATCTAAGACTCCCAAAGAAATTAGGGTATTTCTAAGCTCAGGTACATGTCTTACATCGGTTAATATTTTAACAGTTCCATCAAACATCTTAATTCAAAGGCTACCAATTCCCACAACTTTACACGAGATATCATTTACCATGTAAACTATTGCATCATCTATGGAATGATAAGTAATAAACCAATGTCTATGAAGACACATGTGGTTTGAAACACTAGAATCTAATAACCATTGTTGATCATGACGTGAACCAATACTAATCGATAAAACTTCATCATTCATACCTGAACCTATTTCTGAACCTGTTTTGGTTGCATTTGCTACCTTTGTCTCTCTTGGAGGGTCTTCTTTGGAGGCTTGTTGTCGCTTCCAGCAATCCTTCTTCAGGTGTCCAGATTTGCCACAAAAACAACACTTAATCTTGGTCTTTCTTCCCTTCAACTTTGACCGAGAGAAATCCCTCTAACCATGTCCTATTTCTTTAGGTTTGTCTATGACCATCATTTCCTCAGATGTCAAGATTTCTAGATTGGATTTCTTCCTTGTTTCCTTAGACAGTAAAGCTCCAACAATATCATCAAATTCAATACTTTCTATTGAAATGAAACTAATAGATGTAACAAAGTGATCCCATGATGTGGGAAAATAACACAATAATGTAATTACCTTAGCTTTAGATTTGAATTTCACTCCCATGCTAGTCAACTGAACTAAGAGAGTATTAAAAGTATTTAAATAATTAGCTATCTTCGTACCTTCCGTCATGCACAAATTGTACAATTGTCTTTACAGGAAGATCTTGTTCATCAATGATTTCTTCATGTACAGGCTTTCCATCTTCATCCACAAACTGATTGTTGTCTTCTCCGAGTCAATATTGAATAGAACATCATCAGCCAAACACAGGCTTATGACATTCAATACTTTTGCATCTATCTAATCCCAATCATCATATGTTATGGTCGCGGGTTTCTTTTCTTTTCCCAAAATCAACTTCACCACACCTTGTTGCACGAGCAAATCGTGCATCTTAACATTCCAGATCTCGAAATTGTTCTTACCATTGAACTTCTCAATTTCAAACTTAGTGCTTTGCATCTTTTCCATTAGAGGAAACATTCCAGAAAACACCACTTCTTATAATAACCAAAACCCGTTGAAAAAAAAATATGTAGAAGAATGATAATAAAAAACTCCAAAAGGTTTAGTATAAAAGTTTAAACAAAACCTTTTAAAACATCCATCTTTTGTTTTATGCATACAATTTAATATTGAGTCGACCTCTTACCTTTTTTAAATTCTTCCACCCTTACAATATTTAATATCATAAAATTGTAAAAAACTTCATACTTTAATCTTCTTCACAGAAGAACATATGACAATCTCCTTCATACCTTAACCTTAATACCTCAATTTTCTTGATTAAAGGTTTAAGCACTAATTAATATGTCATATTGCGTTTTAATATTGGCGCTTCCTTTGTGCATACAACCCAATGCTGAAATAATTACCACATTTTAATATTAGCGCTCCCTTCCCACATACAGCCCACCGCTGAAATAATTTTCAGAAAATTTCGCAAGGCCACTACTAATCAGTGCTCCTACACTCCTTGACACCCAGCACCGATCAGTGATCCTACACTCCTTGACACCCATCGCTGATCAGTGCTCCTACACTCCTTGATGCCCAGTGCTGAATTGAAAACTGGCGTTCCTTCCAGTCCTCGTTTTATGTGCAGAGACTCAGCTCGTCTTCTACGGTTTTGACACTGCGAATGGCCTCACAGATCTCCAACGCTTTCTTTGATACCACTTGTTGTAACTTGAAATACGGAAAACATAATCTCATAGATCATAAACACATAGATTTTTACGTGGTTCACCCAAAGGTTGGGCTACATCCACCAAGAAGAGGCATATGTTGTCTTAATATTCAAATCATGGATATTACAACAACTTACCCACTCTCTCCTTGACTCTAAGACTTCATGTATTTATAGAAATATTTACATAGTTACATGAACTGCTAGCAATAAATGTTGCATTCCACTTTAGCAAATGTTTTTCAACAAATTAACAATATACGAGAGATTTATGACATATTCCAATAAACATTTGAACTACCGTATCCTATTCGGGTTCATGCAACAACCACCAGAGCTTGTGTCTTGTTCATTGTCACATATTCAACACCCTATCCTATCCTCCTCACGGAAGCTTGTCTTTTTTCCCTTAAGAGCATCACTATGGCTTGGTACTTTGTGTACAGGAATAAGATAAACAACATGGAACACAAGAGACTTCCTAAGATTTCTTCAAACTCTATTTAAAACCACTTATGGCTCAAGTGGGTATGCCATAAAGATGAGAAGTCTTGTCTAAATCATTAGGGAACGGAAGAATATGTCACTCTACATAATAATGATAATATTAAATATGTTATTACATCTAAATTTAGGAATAAATTGTGGTGGTATAAAGAATTATAATATAAGAGAAAATTAGGAGGTAATCAACCATAATATAGAGGGTGGAAAACATTTAGGAATGTTTATCTTAAATTTTGTCTAGCATAGAATTAAACCCACATTAGATAGCAATTTCAAAAAAAAATGTTTCATTACCAACCTTCTTAACCTTCTAACTCATCAAAATTATGGTGATTTAGTAATGTTTCTCATAAGCATTTTTTAGCATAAAAATAAAATTCCAAAAATAACAAGTAATTTCTTACCATTTCTTAAATTCGAATCAAACCAAAGTTAATCTCATTTTTAAATAAAACCAAATAATTTCTTACCATTTATTATTGTCCAGATAAACCAGAATTAGTCTCAGTGAACACTAATAACCCTCATTATCATCATGATTAATATATAAAATATTTTCATTTATTAATATATATTACATATTTTTTCTTTTAAAATTGTTTTGATTATGCAATCTATATATGTATATATAAATGTAAATTTGATTCACTTTGAAATTTTCTGATATAAAATAACCTAAGAATGGATATGGCCTTCGTGAGTGATCAAATTTCCTTAAAAAACTAAGGTAAAGAAAAATGTATCCAAAACTTTAACTTTGGTAATGAGATGATTTAGAAGGTCTCATTCACACTAAAGACATTACACGAGAATAAACAATCTAAATGAACTATATTATATTATGTTGATGAGCTTTGTTGTTGGCCCGTTATTATTAGGAACCATAAAAGTATATCCTTCTAAAGACATTACACGAGAATAAACAATCTAAATGAACTATATTATATTATGCTGATGAGCTTTGTTGTTGGCCCGTTATTATTAGGAACCATAAAAGTATATCCTTTCAAAAGTTGTCATAGCCATGACACAACGATATTA
>JASDQU010100189.1:115601-125793 GCA_032191745.1 Picea mariana | reverse complement strand
GACACCTTAGAAGGAGGAAATGGCTAAGGCATGACTCATATATAACGAGGATGCCTCAAAGTGCAAAGACACACATGCAAGTTGGGTCATCCATAGAAGGGTATTCAAAGGCTTTATGATTGTGCTAAGTTTTGGGGTTGGCATAGTGGAGACTTGGACACTGATTGAAGTGAACTAAGAAAGAGGCAGGACTTGCAAGAGGCAAGCCTACGAATGCTTCAAGGGTTGGATTGTGCAAGATTGTTGGGTAGTACGTAGTAGGTAGTATTGCATTAGATTTGTGTATATTTGTAATAGAGTTGTAAGGAAGAGGCTACATTAAACCCTTGTTGTATCTTGTGTAATATTCTTTAAATAAACAAAGTTAAGGCATCCGCCTTGGGTGTTGCCAATACCTATGTGATGTGGACTTTTTATGCCATTGAATGTTATTCTTCCTTGCAATGCATATTGGCTAAGTATAAAAGTATTGTTGGGATGCTTTAAGGCCACGATTGAACATGTGCTAGTGTTGGTTGAACTAGGTTGCAAACTAACATACTATAGCTTAAGAAGTAGTTATGGGTAGATCTTAAGTGAACACACATAGTTTGATTGTAGTAGGTGTAGGGCAGCCAAACCCTTGAAGCTAAGGAAAAGCAATGTTGCACGACCTCAAGCGCCAAAAGCAAAGAAAAATTTGGACAACACTATGTTAGAATAATGTTGAAATTAGAAGATCTAGAATAATGTCAAAATGGAATGGTGTTAACACATTGTTCCTGGGTNATTGAACATGTGCTAGTGTTGGTTGAACTAGGTTGCAAACTAACATACTATAGCTTAAGAAGTAGTTATGGGTAGATCTTAAGTGAACACACATAGTTTGATTGTAGTAGGTGTAGGGCAGCCAAACCCTTGAAGCTAAGGAAAAACAATGTTGCATGACCTCAAGCGCCAAAAGCAAAGAAAAATTTGGACAACACTATGTTAGAATAATGTTGAAATTAGAAGATCTAGAATAATGTCAAAATGGAATGGTGTTAACACATTGTTCTTGGGTAGTTTTACGAGAGTTTAGTTTTAGTTCATGAGTGGTTTCAAATCCACAATTGTAGAAGGTTAGTCCAAGTTTGTTGTGTGAGATCTCAATTATAAAATGTAATTCTTTTTACGAGAGTTTAGTTTTAGTTCATGAGTGGTTTCAAATCCACAATTGTAGAAGGTTAGTCCAAGTTTGTAATTCTTTTTATGACGACCACTTCCTCGTTAGCGATGATGACTAATTCCTCACCACTTTCTCATCGTCGGTGTCAGCCACTTTCTCGTTGGTGTTCTTCACTTGTTGTTGAGGTTGCCCATTAATTAGTGCTAGACTACTTCCTCATCACCAATGATGACAACTTCTTCTTTGGGGTGATGACCACTTCCTAGTCGTCCACATCAATCATGTTTTATTAGTCATTTTTTTCATTGGTTTTGCACCTCTAGAAAAACATTTCATTTTAAAGTGTGAAATCTTCAAAGATGGTAAGGACAGCTATGTAAATATCTTGACAGTTAATTCTTGGAATAATTTATTCTGGGAAGGAACAGATAGCCGTCTTCCTTCCTCTGCTACTGCTGCTGGTGGATGCCTGTTTGCTGTTAATTCTGTCACATCCTGAGCTAATTATGTTCTTCCGTTCAGATCCCTTCTATACGATCTGGCACATCCTCCTGCTGATTACTTACAGTCCGTTTGTCATTGAAGCAGCAGAGTCATTTATTGCGGAAGCTACCGAGATGGCGAAATATATGGAAATGGTGGATGCGGGCATAAGGATCGCTGCCAGGTTTAATTCCCACTGCCCCCTTTCCATATTTTTCAATCAATTATTCTTTAATTCTTTTCCTATATAATCTTGTTATAACATGCATGATATTGGAAGCATAATATGTGGGATATGTTTTTTTGTTCTTTATGGTTTAAATGCAATCTTATTGCTGGTTCAGTGATTTATATTGTCTGTTTCATTGCTTTTTATGGCTTAAATACTGGAAAATGTTAAACGGCATTAGAGCCGCAGATTTCCATATTTCCAGTTATTTCAGATCGATTGCCTGAAATCTATTTTTTTTTAAATTCTTTTCTTCTTAATATGAAAATAAAAATGGGGAGGGTTATAAAGAAAACAAATCTATTTAAGAATAATAAAAACAAATATATGGCATTCAATGCATAAGGAGAAGAACGGAGTGACATCAACAAAGACACGCTAACAAGACATATAAATTCTCAAAAGCATAAAGACTACGAGTCAGACTAAGCAGGGACATCTGGCTGAAATCCGTGAGCTCTGGATAAAGGCCCGAAATAATCATTGATCGTTTGATTCATGAGCATACGCACCAGTATATTGCCAGCTCCGGGTAAAGGCTTTTGGGAGCTTAGGTTTGAGATTTTATTTTCCCGGAGTCTAGAGACCCGAAAAACGTCTCAGCGGTCGATCTCAGGGAGCCATGTGTTGTCAGATTCTCAGCTTCGGAGGTTTTACTTGGAGGGAAATGGAGTTTGAGAATTGAAATTCCCGAAGGCCGATCCGCGAAGCAAATCTCGACCGTTGTTTTGAAGGGGAAGATCCGATCTGTCAATCTAAAAAGCGCCAGAGCTGAGCCATTGATCAGAGGGCCTAATCTTAGATCGCAAGATCAACGGTCACGCCAAATTGCGGGGTCGGAAGGTGCAGACATTTTAAAATCGCAAAGGTGGGCTGCAGTCGGAACCGTGGTTTTTAGAAAGGGGCACGTGGCGGTTCATGGTGAATTGCGGGGACAAAAGAAATTTGCTTTCAGACCACCCTTGGTAGCGCCCGCAATCGCGCAATTGCGTAGGGTCATAGCCCTAGGTCACATTGAAGATGGAGCGATGGAGAGGAGTTGTGCCAAAGGCCGAAAGCGCCCGTATTTGGTCACATAAGAACATCTGCTTGGCCTCGAGGCGTCGAGATTGACTCGAAGAAGTCGTGGGCACGACTTAGAACATTCATGGGTGTCAGGCCTCGTCCTGATCCCAATGAAGGTAGTTATTCAAAATGGGGGTGGTGGTTGAGACCTCGTCTCACCCCATAAATGGAATGCGTTGAGAGAAGGGTCGTGGGGGTTGATTGTCAGTCCAAAGCTCTCTGGTGGACGAATTTTCTCATAGAGCCCACACTGAGTCAGGCTCGCATCTGATGTAAGAAGGCATGCACAGTCTGACAGAGCGGGCGCCGACTGAAAACTTTGAATGCAATGGTCCGATCACACTCCTGGTGGTTGCAACAGTTCTGAGTATAAGTAGTTAGTTCTGATATTTTGTTATGGTGGAATGGTTGAGCTAGGCTCCCTGCTATTGTAATATTTTGATGGCTTAATGTTCACGACAGACCTCTACACTTTTCTCACCAAAGTCTTCCTCCTACTCACCTTTACTCCAACTAACTGAGTGAAGTTGATCCATGACCTCAATTGCTTGCACATGCTAGTCCAGATTTCTGAGTTAGAATGTTATTTTCATTGAGTCTTCTCCATTTGGCCTCTTAAAACTCAGTTACATTTACTGTATAAACGGATGGGTACTGGGCTTACCTTCTATGCACTGAGGGTGACTTATAGTGATAACATTTATTGGCGTTGTTGTCGGGGAACGAATTGAAGACATTTCCCTGGGATAGAACGACAAAGATCTTTTGATTTTGAAGGTGCATCAGATATCAGAACCATTGAAGATTGCAGTTTGCACCTGACAACTCCACGATCAAAGACTTCATTGGGGAGGACCCTGTTGACAGAAAGATGACCATACCGAAGGGGAAGACCATGTATCAGTTTATGAGCATTCTTCATGAAATCTTGTTTTTTTTTATCAACTCATTTCTCTCTTTCCCTTTATATGTAAAAAGGATTATCCTTTGCTTTGTCTATTCAAATGATAATAAGCCTTCCTTTATTTATCCATCCTTGGAAGAAGAAGACTTCTTGTGTTGTAGATGTTGATCGTGTGTCTTCTCCTCAGCCTATTCATAAAAGTGAGATTTGTTTTGGATTTCCTCATGAAATTGATCACCCTTGTAGCCTTGAGGGGGTTGAAAATGATTCAAAGCCTTATCAGATCTCATTGCCTTCCGTTATTACTGCTGAGCCTGTCCATCTTCTTGTTAAACCTCATATTCATTGCACCAGTTTTCAAGCTAAGATTAGAGACAAGATGTTTAAACCTTTAAGGCTGCCACTTGACCTTCATCCTTATCCTCTTTATTCCTTTGAGTATCTTCCTCGGTTTTCTGGGGAGGATCATGTTACAGCTGAGAGGCACTTGGAGGCCTTTGAGAACTTTGTTGATCAGTTTGAGATTGTTCATGAGGTTGTTCTCACATTCTTTGTCTGGAGATGTTGTTGTGTGGTTTAAATGTTTGGGAGTCGGTTCTATTGGTTCTTGGATCGAGCTATGCAAAGCTTTTTTAAAGTGTTGGGGTGAGAACAAGTCCCTTGATCAGTACTAGTTTGAGTTTAATGACTTGAGGAGAGGGGAAGAAGAAGCCTTGGTTGTATTCAACATGAGGTTTTACATTGTTTATCATAGTATGCCTATGGAGTTCAGGCCCACATAGACTGTTGCCATGGTGTACTATGTCATGCCTCGGCATCCAAAGCTGGTCCTTCTCCTGAGAGAGGAAATATTCATCGTTAAGACACATGTTTGAAGATGTTGAAGAAGTCGAAGAGAACATCAGGGCTAGCAAGGGGGTTCATATGCAAGCATATCTTGGAAAATTGCATGTGCCTAAGGAAGAAGACTGTCAGCGTGTTTCAAATTCTGAGCAAGAAGATAGTTATTATGAATCAGAGCTGGAACAACAACAAGGAAAAGAGACTGCAACTGCTGATGATCGAGAGTTGTTTTCGGAGGAGCAGGGAGGTTTTTTATTTGCAAGCAAAGAGGCATTTACAGAGGAGCAGCCTAGTCTTCTAAAGCAGCCAGGATTCTGTCACACGATTCATGATCCTATGGCTATATACATAGAATCGTATGTTTCAGATTTTGAGGATTTCCAAGAGCATACCACGGAGCCTTTTCCTTTATACATTGAGGAAAAACATTGTGTGGAAATCCGCCATTTTGTGCCTACAGAAGACAAAAAGCAGAGCTTTCCCATGGTTCTTGTTTATGATGATTATGATTCTAATCCTTGGGAGAGTCATGAAGAAGAAGAGGGAGAACCAAATGTGCAGTTTATATCCTGCCCAGAGCCTGCAAATGAACAACCATCACCTGAGATCAATGAGCCAACATCAGTCGTTCACTCACTCGTGCTTGCCAGAGACATTCAACCATGTGTGAACAGTTGTAAGACGGAGCATGTTTTATGTCACCAGCCTAGTGGATTTCGTCATTTTCTCTATGAACCTGTAAGGGAGTACATGGAGTTGCATTTCCTTCATGTCTTGGAGCCGCTCAGATTTATCCTGACTTCAACACTGGGAGGAGAGCTGAAAAGGGTAATCATTTTGTTGTCATAGTTGCATTGTTTTTATTTGATCAGTGACAGAGTAAACAAGTTTGCAGCTAGGGATTTGCTTGAATGGATATGGTGGAAGTTTTCTTTCACCTAGCGCTTTGTAAAAATCAATTAGTCTAGGAATGTACATAAATAAGCTCCTCCTGGAGCCCATGCATTTTGCTTTCGTTTTTAGGATAGTGTGCTTGTTGGCCTTTAATCCTCAGCAGGATGTTTTTTTAGCATGACTCCATAGCCTAATGCAGAAGACGACTAGAACTACTTGTTCTTGGTAGCTCGCAGGGAGCATGCCATCCCCTATGGAGCCAAATGTTATCACATATAGTTGTCAAGGGCAACAGGCCGTCCAAGTTCATGGTCTGTACAGGAAGCGTCTGAGCGCAACATGAAAAGCAACTCATTTCAGGGTTAAAATACAAACAGGCGGGCTCATTTTTGCGATGGTGGAGATCCTCTGTGAGGATCAGACTAGCCCCCCCCCCCACCCCCGAGTATTCAGAGTTTCAGAATTGCACAAAGTGTAGCACCATGAAAAGAGCCGAAGCCCGAAGCGAGATGAGTCATTGATCTTGAAGGGAGCATGTGGCATCCAATCCAAGTGTTTGTGAAAATAAGCTTCGAAATTTTTGAAGTAGGAAGTGTGTAAAACTTCTAAAGGGCCGAAGCTCGAAGTCCCGAAGTGAGTCTGGACCATCCGTCAACAGGGACTTCGACAATTTTCGTCTGAGAATATCTTCATGTTTCACATTCAAAATCACCGAAGTCCCGAAGACTCGAAGCATCGAAGTCCCAAAGTGTCGAAGCACGTGACACACTCTCATCAGGCATGACGCATTACACTCTTTCTAGGTCATTCTGTCATGGCCATGTCACCCTCCTTATCATGACACATCAATAGATTTGACATCATATGACGTCATCTAGACCACCCATCAGTGGGGACATGTGGCTGAAATCCATGAGCTCTAGATAAAGGCCTGAAGTAATCCTTGTTCATTCGATTCATGAGGACATGCGTCAGTATATCACCATCTTCGGGTAAAGGCCTTTGGGAGCCCAGGTTTGAGATTTTATTTTCCCGAAGTCCGGAGACCCGAAAAGCGTCTCATCTGTCGATCTCAGGGAGCCACATGTTGTCAGATTCTCAACTTCAGAGGTTTTACTTGGAGGGAAATGGAGTTTGAGAATTGAAATTCTCGAAGGCCAATCCGCGAAGCAAATCTCGACTGTTGTTTTGAAGGGGAAGATCTGATCTGTCAATCTAAAAAGCGCCAGAGCTGAGCCGTTGATCAGAGGGCCTAATCTTAGATCACAAGATCAACGGTCACGCCAAATTGCGGGGTCGGAAGGTGCACACGTTTTAAAATCTCAGGGGCGGTCCGCAATCGGAACCATGGTTTTTAGAAAGGGATGCGTGGCGATTCATGGTGAATTGTGGGGACAAAAGCGGTTTTCTTTCAGACCACCCTTGGTAGCACCCGCAATCGCGCAATTGCGTAGCGTCATGGCCCTAGGTCACATTGAAGATGGAGCGATGGAGAGGAGCTGCGCCAAAGGCCGAAAGCACTCATATTTGGTCACATAAGAACATATGCTTGGCCTCGAGCCGTCGGGATTGACTCGAAGAAGTCATGGGCACCGCCTGAAACATGCATGGGTGTCAGGCCTCGTCTTGATCTCGATGAAGGTAGTTATTCAAAATGGGGGCGCTGGTTGAGACCTCGTCTCACCCCATAAATGGAATGCGTGGAGAGAAGGGTCGTGGGGGCTGATTGTTAGTCCAAAGCTCTCTCGTGGACGAATTTTCTCGCAGAGCCCACACTGAGTCGGGCTCGCGCCTGACGTAAGAAGGCCTGCACAGTCTGACAGAGCAGGTGCCGATTGAAAACTTTGAATGCAATGGTCCGATCACACTCCTGGTGGTTGCAACAGTTATGAGTATAAGTAGTTAGTTCTGATATTTTGTTATGGTGGAATGGTTGAGCTAGGCTCCCTACTATTGTAATATTTTGATGAAGAACACTGGTTCTTTGGTTATGTCTTGATTTGAGACTTCTTGATTAATCTAGGTCAGCTTTCTTACTCCATCTTATTTGACTATGATACTGAGAGAGTTCATGATTGACTGATTCACATGGATTTTTGTGACTGTGTTATGATGAATGTTTGATTATAATGTTGTTATAATTTATTTCAGTTTCCTTGAGATTTGAATCCAAGAGGATCTTGTGTTTAAGTTTTTCTTCCTTAGGCTGCTGGAAAGCCTGACGTTCATGACAAACCTCTACACTTTTCTCACCAAAGTCTTCCTCCTACTCACCTTTACTCCAACTTACTGATTGAAGTTGATCCAAGACCTCAATTGCTTGTGCATACCAGTCCAGATTTCCGAGTTAGAACGCTATTTTCATTGAGTCTTCTCCATTTGGCCTCTTAAAACTCATTTACATTTACAATATAAACTGATGGGTACTGGGCTTACCTTCTATGGAATCTGAGGGTGACTTCTAGTTCTAACACACTCATCACTTGACCCGTCCAAATTCCACTCTGATGAATTTCACTCAACTATCAATGATAACATATTGGAATCTCTTGCCTCAAACAATTTAGGCTCTAGGAATTAAGGAGGAGGAGGAGGAGGTGGTGGTCTGCCAAAACAATGATCTTATGGAGATTGAGGAACAAAGTTTCTCTTTACATAGGAGTTGGGTAGGAAGCTCAGAAATTCAAGACAGTGTTCATCTATAATGTTGTGAATGTTTTTTCGAATTACTAGTATTTTGGGTAAGTTTGTCAAGCAAGTCATAAGTGAAATCACCCAGAACTCAAGTCTGTAAATAGTTTTTTAGTTTTAAAAGATAGTATAGTTTATTTAGAAATTAGTACAGTTATTGAGACTTATTTAAATTTTGATAAATGTATTTGTTAATTGCCTCAACCCCCTTAATATAAATATATAAATATTTTTGTTCTATTTTTAAAAACCTCCATTTTAAAATGTATCAATAATAAATGGTTCAATAATGATGTATATGAATTCATCTTAGGGACCACCAGTAATGCAAGTCTGCGGTAAGCACCTCCTTGTGCATAGGGATTATAAGGTGGAGGTGCAATCCATGGAACTTGGCCAGGCATTGTGATCCCTGCCATTCCATTTTCAGACGAAGGTCATGGAAGTAATTGCTAGAGCCATCCTTGGTGAATAAAACTTGGAATGAGAGCCATATCCCTACCAAAAGACAAATATTACCTTACTAGGATTCTATGTTGGCTCCGGGCCTCACTAATGGCTCATGAGCCTCATAGTGTTATGGTCTAAGCTAAGGTTAAGGCCCCACACATTCCTCTTACCTACACATCGTCTTGGTTACATCCTTCCACTTTGATTTTTATAGATGTGTCCTTCCACCTTGCAAATGATCAATTTATCCTTGTAGTTGTCCCTTTGGATTTGAAAAGTTAATCTCATATTAAATCCCTTAGTACTCACTTTTACAAATGAGGATTAATCCCCAAACTATGATAATAACCTTTAAGGAAACTATGATGGAATGCCCTCACCTTTTTGTGATGCTTCTTGGTCATTGTAAGTGGTATGCCAAATCCAATATTCTATCTATTTGTTAGGTTCACACAATGAAATAATGAGGCCAACAAGGGCATGTGCAACACTCCATCTTTATTAGACATAGAGGTAATACATGGGAATATTCAAACTCACCTCCACCTAAACAAAATCAAGGTGGTTTGACATATTGATATTACAGTTACCAGTGAGAAATATTGCAAGGAGGTGAGGATGTTCCAATTCAATCCCTCTTTAAGGTCACCATTGTAGTCTAGGGTCCAATCCTCATTCATGAGTGAAAATAGGTAGGAATCCGAGGAGTAGAGACAATTGTGTCAAGGGAAATGAATTTGTCAATGAAATATGGAAAATGGATGAAGACGTGAAAGTAGACACATAAATAAATAATGAGGCTAAGAGGGGAATCGACCAATGAGAGAATAGAGGATTGCACTTGCATCACACACATAAGTAATTCACCTAGCCCATGTTGTCTATAAGCAAAACACATAAATAATGGACCTTATAATGCATGCATCCAAGCAACAATCCTATATAACCCAGATACATAAACAACTCATCCAAACTGCATTCATAAGAAAATATGAACCAAAAGGATAAATGGACCTAGAATCATTGCATGGGTGGACATAAGAATTATCGTCGATGCACCAATCCTCTAAATGGTGACCATATTTCACTTGTAGGTTAACCTACAACCATTATGGCTGTAGAAAACTAACCCTCTAATGCTTAATAACTCCTAAACTAAGCCTAGGATTTAGCCCTAACTTTTCCCTAACTCTCTACTAAGCCTAACGCACCTATTGGGCTAGTTAGAGGTGGTTTCTTGTGGCTGTTTTTTCTGCTGTTATGCTTGGTTTTCTACAGCCATAAGGCTGATAAATTCACTGCAGCAACCTTTTTTTCAACCTTTCTTTTTGTGCTAAAGTTATTGCTTAATCATTGGTGAGTTGAGCTAGCTTTCACTAGCTTGCCTCTTGTCAATTTTATCATATGCTTAGCACTTATATTGTAGCCTTTGTTATCTTTATTAAGCTGATATATATCATTCATCTTTTCTGAAAATTAGTAACAT
>JASDQU010100189.1:40681-54392 GCA_032191745.1 Picea mariana | reverse complement strand
AATTTTCTTTAATAATAAATAATTAACAAAGAATAAAAATTAAAAATAGATAATACGTAACGTGTAAGTATTGAGTCAGTCAAGGTATCCATTAGAATAGGTGTCATGTTACCTATTATTTATCTTTACTTTTTCCAAATGAAAATTGGCTTCAAATTATATTCATATATAATTTTTTTTTACATATTGTCATCTATGGACTAAGTCATAGTTAAACGAAAAACAAAGTATGGTTGGATAATTATCATTCAGCCATACTTAAATATTACATAAAAATAGTAATTATTAAAGATGGAATAACTTTCAAACAGAAAACATTCTTTTTTGGAAATAACATAAAACAAAGTTAGATTGAACCAAAAAAACAAAATTGATCTTGTCTTAGAATTGTTTAGGAAATAGCCATCCAGCTCTTCTAGGTTCCCACTGATAATATGCAATCTTTCCTTCGGGTACCAGAAGAGCTTCTTTAGATAACTTGTCAGCCTCTTTGTTGAATTCCCTATATAGATGGTGGAAGCTGATATACTCGAATTTCTTGATAAGTCTTTTGTACGAATCTTCTAGCCTTCAATGGAGCAGACATATAGTGTACCTTTCTCATTTAACCACTCAATAATCACTCTGGAGTCACCAAAAGCTTGCAGCCTGAAAAGAGAGAGATGATTGGCTAATGTGAGTGTTGCCCAAATACCCATGAGCTCAACCTTTGTATTGGTACCTCTGCCACAATTTATATGCCACCTATAAACAATATTATCAACAATTTTGATCACACCTCCCACTCCACAGGATAATCTATCACTTCTTGTTGCCCCATCAAAAAACGCAATGAAGGAACCCTCTGCATATTGAATTAGACATTCCTTTATAGGAACATGATGTATGGATGATGTATGTGGTCTATACAGACCCAAAATCTTATATATTACTGAATGAGCGCATTTTCAAAGATGGATTTATTTCTCTTGAGCCATATATACCAGCAAGTTATAGCTGCTAGCGCTGGAGATACCGATTTGTCCTCAACCCATTGACAGAAACAATCAGCTAGATCCTGTCCTACCCAAATCCTTCTGAGTTTCAGAGTATTCTATAAAACTGCCCAGTTTTTTTTTGTAAAGCTACATTCTATGAATAAATGTTTTATATCCTCTGAATTTCCTTTGCATAAAACACATAGACTGGGACCTTTCCAACCTCTCCTTTGTAATCTATCCCAAGTTAAAATCTTATGTGAAATTGCCAACCAAATAAAGAGTTTAATCTTTAATTGGATATCCCATTTCCATATTTTTTGTTTCCATGTGGCCAATTGTTGATAATTCAGAGTAGATACAAGAGCCAAATAAATATTTTTTACCGATATTTTCCCTGATGAATCACCACCGGTCCACATTAATTTATCGGGGATTTCTTCGAGTGTTACACAAGCTTCTATGAGATCCTTTTGATATCGATTCCATTCTGCGGCAAGATTATCATTTAGGTCCAGCACTTCGCTACATATCCATCTTCCTGCAAGTTCATTTGTTTCATGAGTCATCTTTGCATGGGAAAATACCTTGATCCCTTTCCGGTGAAGATGATCGATAAGATCCTGTGATAGCAGAGATCTATCACGCAATCCCAGAATATAATTTTTACCAATTGAAATATGATACCCCGAGCCCGACAACCAACTGAGCCAATGTGTTAACAAGTGAACTGATTTTAATAAGTTACTCCAGATCTTGGATGCTGATGTTTGTTGGAAATTTGTCGATCTAAACCAGTTAATAACATTTGATTGCTTTAAGTATTTTTCCATTGCTATCTTATGCCATATACCTTCCCGGAATAGAATATGCCAAAGTGTGTTAGCAATCAATGCTAAATTGAAATGAGATAAGTTTCTTAACCCCCAACCTCCACTAGATTTCGGCCGAGATAATACCTCCCAATTGTAGAGATGGACATGACTAGAAATATTGTTTCCTTTCCAAAAAAAATTGAAGCTCATTTTACGAATTTGGTTGATGATAGACCTTGGTATGAGTTCCACTGCCATCCAATAAATCAACTGGCTTTCCAACACCGATTTGAGAAGGGTATACCTGCCACCCAAAGAAATCCATTTATAGCACCAGTTTCCAATCTTTTTTTCGATTTTGGTTAATAGCCAAGACCAATCCGCCGCCCTCTGTGGACCTATTCTCAAATGAAATCCCAAATACTTGAAGCCTATGTGTAAGGAAGTAAAGGTATACGGGAGCAAGGATCTAAAAGGTTCAAGCTCTGTTTCAGAGAGGCTCTCAAAGTGCATTGTTGTCTTTGTTGAGTTAACCTGCAAACCAAAAGCTTTACAAAACAATACAATAAGGATTTTTATCTCCCTCCATTCAATAAGATCAGCCTTTGTCAATATTAAAACATCATCTACAAAAAATAAATGTAGGATGTTTATCATACTCGACACTTTTATACCAGTAAGCTTTCTTTCCACTTTGTTCTTTTTCAATAAAAGACTGAAAGCTTCCATCACCAAGATGAATAATAAAGGTGACAAGGGGCATCCCTGATGCAAGCCCCTCCCACTGCGAAAGAAATCTGAAGTCTCCCCGTTGATTAATACAACATAGGAAGGGGAAGTAACACAGCTCATTATCCATTTTGTCATTTGATAACCAAAACCGACCTATATTAGAATCATATGGAGAAAATCCCTATCTACGCAATCATAAGGTTTACACAAATCCAATTTTAGAATCATAGACTTTGAGTTTTTTCTTCTTGAGATACTATGCAGGCATTCGAAATTTGTACCAATGGTATCCTGGATTCTTCTACCTTTTAGGAAACCTAACTGTTCTTTTGAAATATTGCGAGACAGAATAGGTTTAATCCTATTAGCTATTATTTTAGAAATCAACTTGTAACAAAGATTGCATAAGGATATCGGTCTATAATCCCCGAAAGTGGTCAGATTTTTTTCTTTAGGTATTAATGCCAGGAAAGTGGAATTTAAACAACCTAGAATATTTCCCAAGCTCGTCGATTCCTCCACCATCTGAACCAGATCTTCGCTAACCAAATCAAAAAAAGTTGAGAAAAAATCCACAATCCAGCCGTCAGGACCCGGACTCTTGTCCCTTTTGAACATATCAAGGACCTTCTTGATTTCATCAGCCAATACTGGCTCAAATATTAAATTTGACTCCACAGTCTGAACCATTCTTTGGAATAGATTAGTAACTTCAAATTTATCAGTTGTATAGGATTCTCCACAGACCTTGTAAAAAATTTTGAAATAATGTGTCGTTGCTTCCTTTATCTCATCTTGCCCTGTATGTGGCAAACCAACTTCATCATATATTTCCCAAATATGTTTATGAATGTGCCTCTGATTCGCAAATTGATGAAAGAATTTAGTATTGCGATCACCACTACTTATCCATATCGCTCTGCTCCATTGTCGCCATTTTTCCTCATTGTAGCTCAAGATTATATTCCTTTCCCTTTCTAGATTCGCAAGCAACAATTTTTTTTCAGCTTGTGTATTATCCTCCATGAAAGTTAAAAAATTATCTTTGATCTACGATTCTAGGTGTGTCAATTGCTTTACCAATATGTCTTCTCTCTCTTTTGACCACACCTTTGTCTGTTGTTTGAGATCTTTTAACTTCCAAACCAACCTGCATTGGTAACCCGCTTTTGAAAAGTATTTGGGATCCTTCCAGACTTTATAAACTAAAGTCTTGTAATCAGGTTCCATTAACCAAATTGGATTAAGTTTAAAAGGATAAGACTTGTATACCGGTGCTATATCCATCTGAAATATAATTGAAGCATGATCTGAAATAAATGGATATTACACCCAAGTACGATAATAATCTCTCGAGGATAACATACCTTCAGATAGCAAGCACCTATCCAGACATTTTGCAATAGCCTGTGTCCCCTAACGATCGTTTCTCTAGGTTAGTATCAGCTTGTCTGGACAAATATCCACCATATTCTTTGATTGAAACAGTTTTTTATAATGATCTTCCATAGAACCTGGAAAATTAGTACTTCCCCACACTTTATCAGATGAGAGAGTTATGTTCAAATCCCCAGCCAGTATCAAATTGCCAATAGAAAGAATACCACTATCAGCCAGCTTATCCCAGAAAGCTTGTTTATCCGAGCAAGGACCATATACATTAAATAAAGAAATTAAACTCTGAGTAGCTATAACTTTGCCCGACAGTAAAATGCCCCCACAAGTCAGTGAAGGATGTAAAAGATAAGAATTCAGATCCCAGGACACAAGCAAACCACCCGAAGAGCCTAGAGAACTGACAGCACATGAAACCCAGGATGGGCGAAAAATCTGTATAAAACCCCTGGCTTTTTATTCCTCAACAAGAGTCTCTTGTAAAAATATAATATATGGTCGAACACGATCCAATACCCTGCGGAATGTGGTGGATTTAAGGGAGCCCCCTATCCCTCTGATATTCAAGGATATCAAAATCATTATTTCTCCCTTGCTAGGGCCTTCAACACTCTAAGTGCCCCACTGTCAGAAGTGGAAGTTTCAGTAACACCAGCAGTACCAAATCCCTCTCCCTACTTTTTCCGAGAGCTTCTAGTTTTAATGGGGGAGATCTCTATACCTAATCCTCTCGACTAAGTGTACCCCTTCCCTGTGCCTTCAGGAACTGTATTGGAAGATGAGGCTATTTCCCCACCTGTGGTTTCTTTAAAGACCGCTTTCCCAAGGTAGACTGGTAAGGGGATGGATAAGCCTTGGTCCCGACCATTTGAGATAAGTGAATCAAAGATAGCTGAGAGGGTTGCATCACCGACTTCCAATTCCCTACATCCTATTATTTATCTTTACTTGCAACTTGCAATGTTTCTAGTTCATTATAACTATTTATTAACAAGGTATGGTCTTCTCAAATCTAGAGATTGCAAAAACCCTTGTATGATCTATGCTAATAACTCAAAGCTCTTTGTGGGAATTATGTTATTGGGAGTGATGAGAAATTGCATCAAGACACTAGTAGTGAAATTAGCATTCTTAACTAAAAAAATTCAGAAGAATTGATTTGTTGTCAACAAGATAGATGTCTATGGCATGGTATTTCTCTTATTTAAATTAGAACATTGTTCTTTATTTCATATTTTAGTAATTTATATACATTTTAAGCATGGGAAATTTTTGGTTGGTAAATTAACAAGGAGAAGGAATCAAAATCTAGGCTTCATTACAAGGATCCAATATACATGATACACACTTGACGAAATTTGGTCAACCAAATCAACGTTAGATAATATTTATAATATGCAATATTCATCCATTGATACCTAGAGACCTAAGTTATAAATAGACCAACATGATCAACTTCCCACATGGACCAATGCAATCATGTCATGTGTACCTATTCCTTAGAGGCACATAAGTCCCAAGTTAAAAACACCTTAGCTTGGTTTCCAACTAAATGAATAGGATCAAGTGACATAATTACACATGTTAAGGCATGATATGATCTATAAATCAAAACCACACCTTCTCTCTTAACCAAAAACAACCCCCAAAATAGGTAAAATATCTTTGTATGAGAAGGGTACACTTGGGTCCAAAGGAAGGCAACTGGTCTAGGTGGATCTCGGTGGCCATCCACATTTTCCACTAAATCAACGTTTTCAAGCTTGTGGTTTTGATAAACCATGATATTCATCCTTTTGATGTGGAATGTAATGTAATGCCATCTCCATTTGTTAACTACAACCATCATATGTACATTCCTATAGCGTTAATGCACCAAATCTCATTAGAACTCTGCAGTTAAGCATGCTTGGGCTAGAGTAGTATTGGGATGGGTGACCTCCCAGGAAGTCCTAGTGTTTTACATTCCTATGGAATTCTGTAAACTTAGACTAATTTATCCCACATGCATCATGGGAATTATTCTCCTCTCACTATCTCATATAAAATCAAGTTGAAGGAGGTCCTTTAAGCATGCAATAGAGTGTGATGTAATGCTTATTGTGAATGAGCGTAGCCATCATCTCTTTCTCTTCAAGGATAATCTACCGCCATTCTAGCTAGATTGTGTTCTACAATATTATGTTATTAATTAATAGAAGTTGGGTTTCACTGTATTTCTCTATTCTATGTTATATTTTCCTTTGTATCTCATTTTGTTCTCAATATTGGATCAGTGCTATCAAAGTAGTTTTCTCCTTGTCGTTTCTTAGTGCATGTCCCCGATGAGGTCAGGGTATAGAGAGTTGGGTCTCAAGTTGGTTTTGCTTGAGTAAAACCACTCTCGCCAGCCCAAGAAACCTCCCATGGAAAAAGAAAAGAGAGATGATGGAGTAGGAGATCCTTTCAAGATGTTTCTAGAGGAAGCCCTCATGCGATAAAGGAAGGAAATGATGGAAAACTTATCTCAGATCCTTTGACGACTACCAACGGTGGCAAAGGAATATTCAACAAGAATCCATTTCAGAGGTGCAACACCCTTCAAAGTACAAGTTGATTTTGATATCCCTTTATTTGAAGGCTATATAGATGCATATGCTATAGAAAAATGGTTGAATCTGCTAGAAGGTTATTACTTTGTCCAAAAATATTCCGACGGATAAAATATCACCTTCACACTCCTTAAATCCCTTCCCCTTGTAAGAGCTTTGTGGGAAGGTTACTAGGAGAGGCACATTGTAGATGAATCTACGTCGTTTGGGAGATAACCCACCTAGGTAGCCTCTATGGATGCTCTCAAGGAGTTCTACCCTATTGGAAGTTATGATCACCAATATATGAGATGGATGACTCTGCGTCAGGAAAGAGATCATCCAGTGCCAGAGTACAATAACATCTTCCATTCCTTACGCTCAAAGTTGGGTATCAAAGACTCCAAGCAGAACCTAGTTCTGAAGTACCGCAGTGGCCTACGTAGGTACATCCAAAAAGAGATGGATTTCTTGGACATCTCCTCAATGGGAGATGCTTATCAATATGCAGTCAAAATCGAGCAAAAATTCAAGTAGCAGAGTAAGCGGGAGTTCAGGTTTTCAAATACACCTGAACAAAAGCATGGCAAAGGAAACCCTAACTCACAGAACGAAGGAAAAATCAAGGAGAGTCGGTCTCAAGAAAATCAGTCCAAGTCATTGGCTAAGAAGGGTGAGGGGAAGTTGAAGAAGGACACCAGAAAGTGGTGTGAGTTCCACAAAATCTCAGGCTGGCACAACACCAATGAATGTTGTTCAAAACATTCATTGGTGGTCGAGCTCAAAGAAAAAGAATCAAAACTCGACTCATACTCTAATTTAGATCAGAATAAAGGGAAACATATGATCAATGCAAAACCCACTGCTACCATCGTAGCCACAACAATCCAAATAGAAGAACTAGAGAATCCTAGGGAGGGGAAGTGCCTCTTCCATCCATAGATGTGGGGGAAGGGGACCCCCTGCATTTCATTTTTTATGGTGGGAGTAAGAAGAATTTGATCTCAACCGAGGTCTTCAAAAGAATGAATTTGTTGACAATGCCACACCCCCAACCATAGACCATTGAATGGTTGAGTAGGGGACAAGACATTCACATCAACCAACAATGTTTCCTACCCTACAGTATCAATTCATTCAAAGATGAGGTATTGTGTGATGTTTCCCCACTCGAAGTTTGTGATGTTCTTTTAAGAAAACCATATATGAGGAAACATCATGTTGTTTATGAGTCTCGACCCCATAGTGTCATTGTTACTCTAGGGGGCCAACTCTATAGGATATCAGAGGTAGTTATGACTACTTCCATTTCATTGATCTCGACAAAACGATGCCGCAAAGTAATCTCTCAAACCAAAAAGATTTCCCAGTCATAAGGTGAACAAAAGGTCACTATATCCATCACAGCCTCGGCCCAAGGCCTTTCTATACAATAAAATCATGTTGAAAAGATTGTAGAGGAGAAAAATGATATTCCTTCACCTACAGGGGTGCCTCCGCACTGCCAAGTCAAGCATTCCATTGACTTGTTGCCTGTTTCTTCCTTACCCAATGGTCCAATCTATAGATGCTCCCTTCCAAAGAATATGATTCTTCCATTTGTTCAACATAGCCCTATTGGCCACGACCTTTTTCAGGTGTGCTTTGGGTTCCAATCATTAGCCCCCATTTATATAGCTCTTCTTGTGGCATCTTCACTGACAGAGTCCTCCCACACTCAGACCAAGGAAAGTTATGCAATCAGATTTGTTGAACATATCCAACACCTCCAACAACAAGTTCATGATATCCTTCAACATGTTAATGCCAAGCAGCAAAAAAACTACTTCAACAACGCAAGCGACTCACCAAGGTTCAAATTCAACAAAATTTTCCTAATTTCTCGAGGGAACTTGATGCAATGGGGACCATTGCCTCCTAAGGGGGGAGGAATAATCTAGGTGGATCTCGTTCACCATCCACCTTTTCCATTGAATCAATGTTTTCGAGCCTATGGTTTTGATAAACCATGATATTCATCCTTTTGATGGAGAATGTTATGTAATACCATCTCCATTTGTTAATCACAACCGTCATATGTACATGCCTACAATGTTAATGCACCAAATCCCATTAGAACTCCACAGTTAAACATACTTGGGCTAGAGTAGTATTGGGATGGGTGACCTCCAGGGAAGTCCTAGTGTTTTACATGCCTATGGAATTTTGTACACTTAGACCAATTTATCCCACATGCATCATGGGAATTATTCTCCTCTCACTCTCTCATATACAATCAAGGTGAAGGAGGTCCTTTGAGGATGCAATGGAGTGTGATGCAGCCCTCCCAACTCACTGGTCGGAAGTCCACATACACAGGATCTTTTCTCTTCCACTGGCCCAAAGAGCTCTCGACAATGGCTCTCCTATTTCCCTTTCGGGAAATCTGCACCCACAAATAACTTGAGAAATTTCGCCCTTTATACTTCGGGAGATCGGACTTTGTGATTTCGTGAATCCGGTGGTCAAGCACATTATCTGTCAATCTCTGAAACCCGAAAACAATCAACACTTGACCTTTTCTCTCTCTATTTCGGATTTTTCCTTATCGCGATTTCGGGGGTTGCGATGCCAAGCAAATCGTCCCCTCGACTCTCGAAACCCGATTTACCGAAACTCTGATGCGCTCACAAGGTTGACTTTTCAACAACTCTTCATTCCATCAGGATTTCAAACATCGCAGTTTCGTGAATCCTAATGCGAAGAGTTTGGGACTTCACCCCACGAAACCCCGAAATGGTCAACGAAATTGACTTATGTGTCTATAGTGCGCCACCTGTCCACCTTGCTGATTCTGTGGCCCACACAATTCTCTCGGCCTTGGGACTTCGCGAGTCCTGATGCAAAGATTTCGGGACTTCCACTCGCGAAACCCCAAAATAGAAATCCACAGTTAAATCCAATGGACCTGGTTGGCTGGAATCTACGGCTCTACTCCTCCTGAGCTTGAATCTTTGGGAATACTCACCATAACTCCCCTGCTCCTCCGTGAGATCTGATGGCTCATGGGACTTCACGAATTATCCACAGAGAATTCCGATCGTCCGTCTCTTTCCCCCCACAGGGACTTCTGCAACCTTTTACCAAGCGGTCTTCCCTTGGTACTCAACTACCTGTGACACAAACTTGCAATGCCTTCTCACGTTTCCAATGCACAAACTTCCTGTGCTTCCTTCTACGACTTTGAAGGTTTTATCCTTCCTGAGCTTTCTCTAACTCTGAGCCTTGAAGAAGACTCATGCACACACTCCTTGCGGAAAATTCCTAATTACTCCAAGGAATTTGAATCCTTCGACTCTGTGCACTCCATGCAGCAGTAGCCCTTCAAAAATTTCTCAGGTTCGCAACTCTGAGACTTTACTTGGCCTGCGCACTCCTTGCACGACTCCTGTGCTTGACTGCACTTCTGTGTGAATGAGAACAAAAGCTACCCTATCTGAGCTTTCAGAGACAAACCTTTGAACCCTTTGTCAATGCACTCCTTGCGGACAATTCAACTGCACTCCTTGCAGGAACTCTTGCTCAGATAGAGAAACAATTGAAACTCATTTCCCTTACTCTCTCTCTCAGATTTCAGACATTCAATAAGAAATCGTTCATACATAGAATAAAATAAATTGCATGACAGAAAGAGTAAACCCATGAACATACCATTTACCATACCCATACAAGAAACAAATACAACACCATGAATCTGAATTAAGACTTCTCCTATTAATTCAAATCTTTGTACATGGGTGTTTTTCAAACACAGTTTCTCTGTTCCAGCTCTGTATGCTCTTCTCTCTTGGTAATGTTCTTCACTTATTACAATTACACACCGAGGGTGTCTATATCATGCTTCCCTCTTTTATTCTAAACTGTCTAATCTACACATTAAATTCGATCTACTTGCATTAACTATCATAAATGCCTTCCACCTACTAAGGACGAGAGTGGATCGCTCAAGGTCCGTTTACATTTTACAAGTGTGCCTCCACTTGATGACTTCATTAATGTTTCAAGACATTTTCAAAATTTGCGCTGGGCGCTTTTGCAGCTGTCTTTTATCTCCGCGCTGGCTCACTTGAGATGCTCCTGCATCATACTCCCTTCCTTGAAAATTTCCATGGGCTCCTATCCATGAGCTCGCGTATGGTGTGTCCATGCCTCTGGATCTCTGCTTCGTTCTCCCAACTGGCATCTTCAACTGGATGGCCCTTCCATTTGACCAAATACTCAAAGTATTTCTTTCGCCTGGTCTTCTTGCTGACTCTTTTGTCTAGTATGCACTCCATCTACGGCTTTTCTGCAACTGGCATCTGTTTTCGCCACTGAACCTCTGGTTGTTCATTTCCTACTTCTGCTTCCTCAACTTTATATGGGTACAAATCTAAGACATTGAATATCGGGGAAGTTTCGATCCCATTAGGTAATTCAATTTCGTAAGCATTTGCCCCAAATTTCTTCAAGACCTTACATGGTCTGATTTTCTTCATCTTCAGTTTATTATATGTTCCTCTCGGGAACCTTTCCTTTCTCAAATGTGCCAGAACCAAATCGCCAACTTCGAATTGAAGTTGTCTTCTGTGTTGATCTACTCTCCGCTTATATTCCCGGCTCGAACTCTGCAATCGCTCCTTCACCTGGCTGTGAAGTTCCTTCATCGCCTTTGCGAAATATTCTGCACTAGCGCTCCTAATCGCCATCTGTTCTGAATCTCTCAATTCAGAAATTCCTCTCGGCTGCATGCCATAGACAATCTGAAATGGACTCTGCCCCGTGCTTCTCTTAACTGAGTCGTTATAAGCAAACTCCGCATGTGGTAATATGTTGTCCCACTGGCTATGGTGTTCTGTCACCAGGCTTCTCAGCAAGTCTCCCAGACTTTTGTTTACCACTTCTGTCTGTCCATCCATCTGAGGATGATAAGCTGAACTAAACTACAAGTTAGTTCCCATATTCTTCCATAAGGTCCTTCAAAAGTGTCCTACGAACTTAGTGTCTCGATCCGAAACTATGCTCCTTGGTAAGCTGTGAAGTCGAATGACTTCTTTGAAAAATAGATTCGCAATGTGAGTTGCGTCACTAGTCTTCTGACATGGAATGAAGTGTGCCATCTTGGAAAATCTATCCACCACCACAAAGATTGAGTCGAACCCTCTTTGTGTTCTTGGCAACCCCAATATGAAATCCATGCGGACTGCATCCCACGACTTCTCAGGTATGGGTAATGGTTGATAAAACCCTGCATTTTGTTTCTTTCCCTTCGAATGCTGGCAAATTCTGCATTTGTCCACGAACCTTTTGACGTCTGTTCACATTCCTGGCCAAAAATATGACTCATTCAACTTCGTGAACGTCTTTTCATGAACGAAATGCCCGATCAATCCTCCACTATGTTTCTCCTTCAACAAATTCTCCCTCATGGAGCATTTTGGAATACAAAGTTGATTACCTTTAAACAGTAATCCTTCCTGGATAATGTATTCTGTCCATTGGCTTCTATCCCCGAGAATTGGATTCTCAGCTACCTCATACGCCTCTTTAAAATCTGGATCATCCCTGTACATGTCCCTGAGATCATCAAAACCCAATGTTTTGACTTTGAACTCCTGCAATAGCAAACACTTTCTGCTCAAAGCATCAACAACTTTGTTAGTAGTACCAAAAATATATTTAATCACAAAAGTGAAATTTTGCATATATTCAACCCATTTTACATGTCTTTGATTCAACTTTTCCTGTTGAGTCAAAAATTTCAGTGCATGATTGTCACTGTATAAGAAAAACTCTTTCGGGATCAAGTAATGCCTCCATTTCTTCAATGCTTGTATAATAGCATAGAATTCCTTATCATAAGTGGAGTATTTCACTTTTGCTTCATTCAGCTTTTCGCTGAAGTATGCTATCGGCCTGTCTTCTTGACTCAAGATTGCCCCTATTGCAAATCCACTTGCATCGCATTTCACTTGGAATGTCTTTTGGAAATCCGGAAACACCAAAACTGGTTGTTCCGTAATTTTCTTCTTCAACAAATTGAAGCTTTTCTCAGCCTCTTCTATCCAGTGAAAAGATTTATGTCTCTTCTTCACTGTATCCATCATTGGTGCACTAATTCCACTGAAATTTATAATGAACTTCCGGTAGAAACTAGCCAATCCATGAAAACTTCTCACCTCAAAGATATTCTTCGATGATGGCCAATTCTTGATCACCTCCACCTTATCTGGATCCATCCTCAACTTATCTACAGAAATAACAAACCCCAAATAAATGATCTCTGTCTTCATGAATGAGGATTTTTTTATGTTTATCAGCAGTTTCTCCTGCAGTAACCTCTCCATCACTGTAGCCAAATGTTTCAGATGCTCTGCCATTGTTTTACTGAAAATCAGTATGTCATCTTGATACACAATGACAAATTTCCCGATGAACTCCCTTAGGACTTCGTTCATCAACCTCATGAAAGTACTCGGCGCGTTTGTTAACCCAAACGACATAACAAGCCATTCATACAACCCTTCGTTGGTTTTGAATGCTGTCTTCCATTCATCACCTTCTCTCATGCAGATTTGATGATATCCACTTTTCAAATCAATCTTTGAAAATAATTTTGCTCCACTCAAGCAATCCATCAGATCATTCATCCTTGGCAATGGAAATCTGTACCTGATGGTTATCTTGTTAATCGCCCTCGAGTCAGTACACATCCTCCAGCCTCCATCTTTCTTCGGGCTGAGTACTGTCGGAACATCACACGGACTCAAGCTTTCTCTGACCAATCCTTTGTCCAACAAATCTTGGACTTGTCTTTTGACCTCTTCATTCTCCTGCGGCGTCAATATGTACGCGGCTTTGTTTGGCAAACTGGCTCCTGGTATGAGATCAATATGATGACTCAGACTTCTGATCGATGGTAACGAACAAGGTAGTTCGTCCACTACTATGTTAGCGAACTCTTCCAGTGGTTCCTTAACCTCTTCTGGTAAATCATCTACCCTTGTGCTGGTCAAAACAATCTTCGGTTTCCTGACCACAATAAATTGCGGTTCCTCCTTCTTCTTGACCTCTGTAAGAAGCTCCTTCCCACTCATGAGAAGTAAAGTGTTGCTTACTTCAGGTTTTACCTCCTTATCTTTGATTGGAAGAAACATGTGAGTCCTCTCGTTCTTCTCTAGGGTGTATGTGTTCATTCTCCCGT
>JASDQU010100189.1:12515-40631 GCA_032191745.1 Picea mariana | reverse complement strand
AAGAGTAAAATAATCATGAGCATAACATTCAAAGATGCATACACAGAGAATATATGAACACCATGAGTCTGAATCACAACTTTCTTGTATTAATTCAGAACTTCTGTGCATGGAGTCTGCTACACAGCTCTCTGATTCTCCTCTATTCTCTTCAGAATCTCTTCATGCTAATGTTACAATACACAATGAGGGTGTCTATATCCCATTTCCCTCTTGCGCTCTAAAACTGTATAATCTAACATTCAATTCTATCTACTTGCATTAACTACCATAAAGGCCTCCTACCTACTAAGGATGAGAGCGGATCGCTCAAGGTCCATTTACATTATACAAGGGCGCTCCTTCTTAATGGATTCATTAATATTTTAAGACATTTTCAAAATTTATGTTGGTGCTTTCCTAGTTGTTCATTGTCTTCGTGCTGGCTCGCTCGAGATGCTCCTGCATCATACTCCCTGGCTTGAAAATTTTCATGGGCTCCTTTCCATGAGCTCACGTACGGTGTGTCCACGCCTCTGGATCTCCGCTTCATTCTCCCAGCTGGAATATTCAACTGGATGGCCCTTCCACTTGACCAAATATTAAAAGTATTTCTTTTGCCTGGTCTTCTTGCTCACTCTTTTGTCCAGTATGCATTCCATCTGCGGATTTTCTGCAGCTGGCATGTGCTTTGTCCACTGGACCTCTGGTTTTTCATTTCCTATCCCTATTTCCTCAGCTTTATATGGGTACAAATCTAAGATATTGAATATCATAGAAATTATGATCCCATCGGGTAATTCAATCTCGTAAGCATTCGTCCCAAATTTCTTTAAAACCTTACATGGTCTGATTTTCTTCATCTTCAGTTTATTATATGTTCCTCTCAAGAACCTTTCCTTTCTCAAATGTGCCAGAATCAAATCACCAACCTCAAATTGAAGTTGTCTCCTGTGATGATCTGCTCTGCACTTATATTCCTGGCTCAAATTCTGCAATTTTTCCTTCACCTGGTCGTGAAGTTCCTTCATCGCCTCTGGGAAATCTTCTGCACTAGTTCTCCTAATCACATTCTGTTCTAAATCCATTAACTAAAAAATTCCTCTTGGTTGTATGCCATAGACAATCTGAAATGGACTCTGCCCCGTGCTTCTATTAACTGAGTCGTTATAAGAAAATTTTGTCTGTGGTAATATGTTGTCCCACTGGCTGTGGTGTTCTTTCACTAGGCTTCTCAGCAAGTCTCCCAGACTTCTGTTCACCACTTTTGTCTATCCATTCGTCTGAGGATGATAAGCTGAAATAAATGAAAAGTTAGTTCCCATCTTCTTCCATAAGCTCCTCCAAAAGTGTCCTACGAACTTTGTGTCTCGATCCAAAACTATGCTCCTGGGTAAGCCATGAAGTCGAATGACTTCTTTGAAAAATAGTTTCGCAATGTGAGTTGTGTCACTGGTCTTCTGACATGGAATGAAGTGTTCCATCTTGGAAAATCTATCCACCACCACAAAGATTGAGTCAAAACCTCTTTGTGTTCTTAGAAACCCCAATATGAAATACATGTTGATTGCATCCCACAGCCTCTCAGGTATTGATAATGGTTGATAAAACCCTACATTCCGTTTCCTTCCCTTCGAATGCTGGCAAATTTTGCATCTGTCCATGAATATCTTGACGTCTTCTTGCATTCTCGGCCAAAAATATGACTCATTTAACTTCGCGAACGTCTTGTCGTGACCAAAGTGCACTGCCAATCCTCCACTGTGTTTCTCTTTCAACAAATTCTCCCTCATGGAGCATTTCGGAATACAAAACTGATTACCTTTAAATAGTAATCCTTCCTAGATCATGTATTTTGTCCATTGGCTTCTATCCCTGAGAATTGGATTCTCAGCTGCTTCATACGCCTCCTTAAAATATGAATCATCTCTGTACATCTCCCTGAGATCATCAAAACCCAATGTTTTGACTTTGAACTCCTGCAATAGTAAACACTTCCTGCTCAAAGCATCAACAACTTTGTTAGCAGTACCAGAAATATGTTTAATCACAAAAGTGAAATTTTTCATATATTCAACCCATTTAACATGTCTCTGATTCAAATTCTCCTGTTGAGTCACAAACTGTAATGCATGATTGTCACTATACAAGACAAATTCTTTCGGGATCAAGTAATGCCTCCATTTCTTCAATGCCTGAATAATAGCATAAAACTCCTTATCATAAGTGGAGTATTTCACTTTCACTTCATTCAGCTTCTCGCTAAAGTATGATATCGGCCTGTCATCTTGACTCAAGACTGCCCCTATTACAAATCCACTTGCATCACATTTCACTTGAAATGTCTTTTGGAAATCCGGCAACACCAGAATTGGTTGTTCTGTAATATTCCTCTTCAATAGATTTAAACTCTTCTCAGCCTCTTCTGTCTAGTGAAAAGAGTTGTGTCTTTTCTTCACTGTGTCCATCATCGGTGCACTAATTCCACTGAAATTTTTGATGAACTTTCAGTAGAAACTAGCCAATCTGTGAAAAATTCTCACCTCAAAGATATTATTCGGTGATGGCCAATTCTTGATTACCTCCACCTTATCTGAATCCATCCTCAACTCATCTGCAGAAATAAAAAACCCCAAGTAAATGAGCTTTGTCTTCATGAATGAGGATTTCTTCATATTTATCAATAGCTCCTACTGTAACCTCTGCATCACTGTAGCCAAATGCTTCAGATGCTCTGCCACTGTTTTACTGAAAACCAATATGTCATCTAGATATACGATAACAAATTTTTCGATGAATTCCCTCAAAACTTTGTTCATCAACCTCATGAAGGTACTCAGCACGTTTGTTAAGCCAAATGGCATAACAAGCCATTCATACAACCCTTCGTTTGTTTTGAATGCTATATTCCACTCATCACCTTCTCTCATGCAGATTTGATGATAACCACTTTTCAAATCAATCTTTGAAAAATACTTTGCCCCATTCAAGCAATCCATCAGATCATCCATCCTTGGCAATGGAAATCTGTACCTTATGGTTATCTTGTTGATCGCCCTCGATTCAGTACACATCCTCCAGCCTCCGTCTTTCTTTGGACTGAGTACTGTCGAAACAACACATAGACTCAAGCTTTCTCTAACCAAACCTTTGTCCAACTACTCCTGGACTTGTCTTTTGACCTCTTCATTCTCTTGCGACGTCAATCTGTACGTGGATTTGTTTAGTAAACTGGCTCCTGGTATGAGATCAATATGATGACTGACACTTCTAATCGGTGGCCATGAATGAGGTAGTTCATCCACAACTATTTCAGCGAACTCTTCCAGCAGTTCCTGAACTTCTTCTGGTAAATCATCCACCCTTGTGCTGGTCAAAACAATCTTTGGTTTCCTGACCACAATGAACTGTGGATGCTCCTTCTTCTTAGCCTCTGTAAGAAGTTCCTTCCCACTCATGATAAGTACAGTGTTACTTACTTCCAGTTTCATCTCCTTATCTTTGATTGGAAGCAACATGTGAGTCCTCCCATTGAATCACATTCCGGTCATATTGCCATGGTCTACCCAGCAATAGATGACAAACATCCATGGGAATGACATTACAAAGTATCTTATCATTATATCCTCCTATCTCCAATTCAACTAAACACTATTTAGTGACCGTTACCTAATGTCCTTTTTGTAGCCACAAAATTTTGTATGGGATTGGATGATCAATCATCTCCAACTCCAGCTTTTATACCATCTCTGTAGAAATGAGATTATCTGTGCTACCACTATCCACAATGACCTTGCATACCCTGTCCTTAGTTTTGCAAGCAATCTAGAAAAGTTTGTTCCTTTGGACTAAACTCTCCACCTCCTTCTCTGGTGTCAAAAGAGCCTTAGGCATCATCAACGATCTTCTGCCTTCAACATCTTCCGCCTCAACATCTCACCTCTGTGCTTCTGTGATGTGATTCTCTCCACTCTCTCTCTTTTTATTTGGAAACTCATAAGACTTGTGCCCATTCTTTCCACATGTGAAGCATGTTATTACTCCACCTCTTCCTCTTCCTCTTCCTCTACCTCTAGTACGAGGAAAAGTATTATTATCAGCATAATCTCCTCTCTGCTCAGTATGCTTCCCTCGTTGTTCAGCATATTGCCCTCGCTGTGAGCTTCCACCTCTCTCAGTTTGAGTCTAAGGTTTCTTCCAGTCCTCCTTGGGCTTTTGACTTTTATCCTGGGCAACTGATTTTCCTTTGGGATAACTTTTGCCTCGGCCTCTTTGACCCTGCTTTTAGCTCAGCTTCTCTTCCGCTTTTAGAGCCATCTGATAAGCATATTTCATCGTTCAGATGGTTACCATGCTCATCTCATCCTAGATGTTGTATCTCAGGCCATTCATGTATATGGAAACCTTTTCATCATCACTTTCCCGATGACCTGCCCTGATGTTTAGCTTGTAGAATTCTTCAGTATATTCTTTCACTGTCATCAGCTTCTATCTTAGGTTCTGCATTCTCCTGAATAGAGTAATCTGATAATATCTGGGAATGAATTTTGCCTTCATCTTCGCGATCATCCTGTCCCAGATTTTGATCTTCTACTTGCCTTTGTAGCATCTGTCAGCTTGTAGCTCATCCCACCACAATGTTGCATGTCCCTTCAATCTTGTGACATCATGCTTGTCCTTCTTGTCCTCTTCAACATATTCATAGTCAAAGTATGTGTCTAGAGCTCTAATCTAGTCTAGAAGCTCCTCTGCATCCATATTTCCCTCATAAACTAGAATGTACATCTTCACTCTTGCACCCATTCTTGCAATAGCTCTAATCAAACATTCATTTGTTGCATCTTCAGTTGCAAATTCTTCTTCATTTTCAGCCTCAATTTCACTTTTGGAATCACTAAGATCCCCAGCACTGACTGTGCGTCTCTGTGTTGTCTCCATGTCCTCAAGTCTGGCACGTAAATCACGCATTTCTTTTTCCATGGCTGGATCAGTCATCTTCCTACCTCTTCTTCTTGGCATTTCCCTCTCCTCTGGTGGATCGGGTGTTTGTCTATCCCTTCTTCTCGGCAGCATGGTGAATTCTCTTTTTCTCTGCTACAGAAAGAAAAGAACCTTTTTGAGCTCTGATACCAAAACCTAACGCATCCCTCCTCAACCCATGGGTCAGAAGGTCCATGCCAACAGGATCTTTTCTTTACCATTGGCCTGAAGAGCTCTCAACAACCGCTCTTCTATTTCCCTTTCAGGAAATATGCATCCACAGTGAAACCTTGTGAGATTCCTCCCTCAAGCTTCAGGGAATTGGATTTCGCGATATCACGAATCCTGAAGTTGAGCGCCTACTCACGAAGACCCCCGAATCCCGAATTCTAAAACTCCCATATCAACTCCGGCTTTTCAGTTTTTTGCGAGTTCGTGAGTTGAGATAACATAAAACTCTACCCACGAAACCTGAAATCCCGATATTCTGTTCTCCTAAATCCCGAAATGTCAACTTCTGACATGGTTCCCGACGCTGGCCCCACAACTAGGTTTTTTTCCGTTTCAAGACTTCGCACTTCGCGAGTTTGCGAGTCCTGATGCAAGGTTTTCGGGACTTCGACTCATTAAACTATGAAATGGTCAACACAGTTGACTTCTACGTCTATAGTGTGCCACCTGTCCACCTTGCTGGCCCCTATGGTCCCACACCGTCCTTTTGACTCTTCATGATTTCGTGTTTCGCTATTTCATGAACTTTGATACCAAGTCTTCGGCCTTTCCACTCCCAAAATCCCGATAGGAGATTTCACAAGTGNGCTCTTGACTGACTTGGATCTACAGCTCTACTCCTCCTGAGCTTAGAACCTTTCGAAGGACTCGTTGTAACTTCCCTGCTCCTCCATGAGATCTAACGGCTCATGGGACTTCGCGAATTCTCCACAGAGAATTCTGACTGTTCGTTCTTCCTCTGAGAACCTCTACACAAACTAAACAAGGTGTCTCTCTCCATGGAACTCGTCCTCCTGTGATCCATCGTCACTATTCCTTCCTTCAAATTTTCAAGGAGCTTGGTCTCATGCCTTCCTTCGACTTCTTCGAAGGTTCAAATCCTTCTGAACTTTCTCACGACTCGAGTCTTTCTGAAAACTCTTGCACACACTCCTTGCGGCATACCTTCAATCACCTTCAAGTGTTGAACTCCCTTTGACTCTGTGCACTCCTGCAGTAGAAATCTCTCAATACTTTGCTCAGGTTCTCAACTCTGAGACTTTACTCGGCCTGCACACTCCTTGCATGACTCCTGTGTCTAGCTGCACTTCTGAGTGAATGAGAACAAAAGCTACTCTATCTAAACTTTAAGAGACAAACCTCTGAACTCTTTTTCAACGCACTCCTTGCGGACAATTCAACTGCACTCCTTGCAGGAACTCTTGCTAAGATAGAGAAACAATTCAAACTCATTTCTTTTCCATTTCCTCTCAGATTTCAAACATTCAACAAGAAATCATTCATACATAGCATAAAAGAAAATGTACAGTAGAAAGAGTAAAATAATCATGAGCATAACATTCAAAGATGCATACACAGAGAATATATGAACACCATGTGTCTGAATCACAACTTTCTTGTATTAATTCATAACTTTTGTACATGGAGTCTGCTACACAACTCTCTGCTTCTTCTCTATGCTCTTCAGAATCTCTTCACACTAATGTTACAATACACAATGAGGGTGTCTATATCCCGTTTCCCTCTTGCGCTCTAAAACTGTCTAATCTAACATTCAATTCTTTCTACTTGCATTAACTACCATAAAGGCCTCCTACCTACTAAGGATGATAGCGGATCGCTCAAGGTCCATTTACATTATACAAGGGTGCTCCTTCTTAATGGCTTCATTAATATTTTAAGACATTTTCAAAATTTGCGTTGGGCACTTTTCCAGCTGTCTGTTGTCTCCGCGCTGACTCGCTAGAGATTCTCCTGCATCAATAGTGCTTAAGCACTAACTAGACACTTGTGTAACAAAGACGTGGGTTCACGACGGCCGAAAGGGTTTCCTTGACATAGACGAAGGAACTGGGGAGATGAGGTGGCGGGAGGAGAAGCCGAGTGGGTCCTACAAAACATGCAGGTCAACCTGTCTTGTTTGACTCATAGGATCCCTATATTTCAAGTCGAGGATCTGCCTGAATCCATGCAGCGACAGGTGGTTGGTGTACCCAGAGCTTGGGTGTGACTCTTTCTGTGTCTCGTAAACATCGTAGTTTGTTACGATGACACACATCTAGCGCCACAGGCATAGATGTCATGGATATTGTAGTACCAAATGTATATGTGTATTGAGGGTATTAGCCCCAATTTTGTACTATAAACACCATATTTTTTGAAATATATATAAAATGGATCTTCGGCTTCACTTATATTTTACAATGTCTACATGGATGAGATGGTTTTCTTTTCTTTAATTATGTGACAAATTCCAATCTAAAATGAAATTAGAATAAGCGTAGAATACATGATTAGAATTCCTAGGAATGTGATAATATGTAATAAAATTAAAGTGTCATTCTAAAATACGTACCCATAGGAATCGTTGGAGTAAATTAGGATCACACACGCGGTGACTGTCGTTCAACTGACATACTACTAATTGGGAATCTAGGTGAACCTCTAAAGAGAGAATACCATGTGAGATAGCATCACGCAAAATTTCTATAACGATGCTATAATAAACCACATTGTTCATGGATGGCCCTAGGCATATGCCACCTGAAGACACCAGTAAACCACCCAAGTGACAGAAGCCAAATTTTGTGTCTGACGACTGGCCCCGTCTATGAATCCTAGATAAATTGAAGACTCCATTGACATCTTCCAACACAGGGAAAAATCAATAAGCAAGTTGAAGACGGAAAGAAAGTGAAAAGATATATACACTAAATTACATTAGTATACAAAGAGTTCCACCCAAGCCTGGGGCTTAAGCATAATATCTTTTCAAGTAGAGCCCATTTCTGGGCTCGACCAACCTATTCCCTTCATAATATTCTAACTCATAGGCTCCTTTTTCTAAAACACGTCGCACGATATAAGGACTATGCCACATCAGCTTAAACTTGCCTACCCCTAGTGGTTCTTTGGCTTGATCATACAAGAGGACCAAGTCACCCTCGACGATATCCATAGAGATGTATCGATGCTACTTATCAAGACTCTCTAGGTGTACAAGGCGTCACTCGAGATTGAAAGTGTCAGGTAGGAGAATGACTGCCAACTTAAGAGAAGGGATTTTGCATTCAATAGATAATATTGAATCCACACCATGTACTAACTAGAGAAGGGAAAAAAGGGTGGCAGTCTTGACTGAGGTTCGGTATGCCTAGAGTGCGGGATATAGCATGATGTGCCAGTCAGACTTACTCTGACTGACAGTTTTTTGCAAAATTGTCTTGAGAGACTTGTTGACAGCCTCTATTTATCCATTTTCCTGGGGGCAATAAGGAGAAGAATGACCATTTCTAAACCCCAACTTAGATGCTATTTCTTCCATCATTTCTTTCTGAAAGTGACTGCCATGATCAATGACAATCTCACTCAGGATACTGAACCAGGCGATAGTTTGATTGAATATGAAGAAGGCGACAATATTCCCATCAGATTTAACTATAGGCAAGACCTCGACCCACTTAGTAAAGTAGTCTACAACCACGATAATGTATTGATTCCCCCCAACCAAAGTTGGGTTTCAATCCATGAAGTCCACCCCCCACTTGGGGAAGGGACCGACGATAATGACTGGGTGAAAAGGGGATGGATGTGAGCACATTTTCCGAGTGAACACCTGGTAGGGGTGACACTTATTAACCGCTTCAATACAATCTTTAAAGATAGTAGGTCAGTAATAACTAGCTCACAAATTTTTTGGTGATGTCGCAAGCCCAGATAGATGACCACCACAAGCCCCAATGTGGCAATTGTTCAATATTAACTTGGCTTCTCCGTGAGTTAAACAATGACGCAAGATATTGTCCATTCCTCGATGATACAATGTGTCACCAATGATAATATATTTCTTATCTTGGCACCTTACACTCCATCGGTCATCTCTTGAGAGATGCTGAGGGAACTTCAAAGTTTGAAGATAGAGAATAATGTCTCCATACCAGGGGTCGGACGATGAGACAAGAAAAATTTGTCCATCCGCAAACAAATCAACATGGATAACATCATCATCTAATTGTGGAAAATCAGATATTAATTCTGCGAAGACCAACGATTTCTTAGATTTCGCAAAAGTGAAATCGAGATCAAAATATTGTAAAGTGACAATCCATTTATTATATTCTCCCCCTATGATATGTCTGGTAAGGACGTACTGAAATGTATTGAAATAAAAAACCACAATAGTCTTGCAAAGAAATATATAATGATGCAAACGTTGGACTACGTGCACAATAGCCAAAGCTATCTTTTCAACATGATAATAATTAAGCTGAGGATCGACTAAGTTTCGACTAAGATAGTAGATGATGTACTTGTGGAGCTCATCATCCTCTTGAACCAGGACCATACCAATCGTCTCCTTAGACATGATGATATAAAGAAAGTAACATCTATTGTTGTCAAGAGGCTTCAATAGAGGTTCCAATACCAAGGATTTCTTCAAAGCATCGAAGGACTCTTGGGCTCGCTTATCCCATATAAAAGGGGTGTCCTTCTTCAAAAGACGCATGAAACCCTTAGTGATATTGGCATAGTTCACTATAAACCAATGAAGAAAGTTATCTTTCCCCTGTAAACCTTGAAGTTATATAATCGTTTGCGGGGGAGGCAATCGAAGTATTGCCTCAACCTTTGGTGGATCTACCATGATCTTGGTCTTAGAAACTAGAAATCCCAAAAGACGGCCACACTTAACGCAAAATATGCACTTGTGAGGGTTCAACCGGATTCTATAGTAACGACATATTTCAAAACCAAGATTAAGTTTCATAGCATGATACACTCTCTTGCGAGAGTGAGAAGCAATATCATCAAGGTAAGCTTTGACTATATGCTTAAGATCGTGAAAAGAGAAAGTCATGGCACACTGAAAGGTTGCTCTGACATTTTTAAGGCTGAAAGGAATTTTCCAGTATGAAAAAGTACCCAAATGAAAGATAAATGTTGTCTAATGTTGATCCTTAGGTTTGATTTGAATTTGGTTATACCCTAAAAATCCATCCATAAAAGAAAATAATTCGCTTCCCGCACACTCGTCAAGAATCTGATCGATGAAAGGTGTCAGGAAGTTGTCTTTAGGACAGGCCTTGTTCAGGTCACAAAAGTTCATACATACACATATGGTCCCTTTCTTCTTATCCATAGTAAGGGGGTTGGATACCCATTCAGTCAAGGGAACCGGGTAGATGAAGCCGACATTAAGTAGATTCTCCACCTCTGCCTTAATAGTAGGGGCCTTTTGAGGGTTAACAACTCTAAGATGTTTCCAAACAATTTTAGCATCCATATAATTTATAATATCATGTTCGACGATACGAGGGTCTATTCCTAGCATCTCTTCATATGACCAAGAAAATACATCTCGAAATTCTTTGAAGAGTTCGGTGTAGATCAAGATTTCTTCTAGCGAACAATCCACACCGATATTTATGTTTTCAACCTTGCTAGGGGTACGAGAGATGTCGATTGTGACGGTAGGATAAATAATCACCATGTTTCCTTCGACATAAATTTTGTGTGTATCAAGTGGAACTATGGCGTGATCGACTATCTCACTCAAAGTAGATCAAAATTCATCTTGTTCGATTCTTTCAAGATCTAGGAGAAAATAAGAGCGGTGATGCATAGCATCCCAAGGTTTGTCGGAACCATTCATGGCTTCAATGATATATTCATCCAAAGGAAAAGTCTCATTGAGGAAATCATGTGAACGAGACAACAAAGTGGCCCACATGATCCTAATAACAGGATCCTCCTTGTCCGTCGACGAGGTAAAAGGATCAAAATCAGCGGAAGAGTCAAGAACAAATTGATATGCAATCTCTATTGCCGATAGTGGCATGTCCATTGCAACATGCAACTGACCTTCACAAGACAAAGTCAGGTAAGGTAGAGTCCATGGATCACTAAAATAGGAAGGGCGGAAAGGAATGGAACTCCCTATCAAGATGGGCCTACTGGACATGGCGTAAATGTGGTGACTCAGTGTCGTGAAGTTGAAAGTACCCATTAGGGAAGAATACATTTTGACACCGATATTCTTAATTGTTGGATGAGAATTTTCGATCACAAGGATCTACGGTCCAATAGATTCATTAGGACTAGTGTACGCAAAGGATAACTGGTCGATTGTCACGATCTTCCCTTCATGAGGAAAACAAAGAGTACAAAAATTGAATGATATGACGAAGACCATAGCATAGGTCCAATTTCATCCTAGTAACAAGTTATAATCAAGAGGTGCATGAACTACCTATACCTCCACCTCTACCATATTCCCACCTAACTGAGCTAGAAAGATAAGGAGAATACTGTGAGGCAAAAAGGAATGATCACCAAAATTAGTCAACATGTTCGATGACCTGGAAAGAGTCGGAGAACTGAGATCCTTCCAACAGATAATGGACATTACGCACATAGCAGTGCCTTCATCAACATCTGCATGTTTTATGGTATACTTTGAGTACTCCATGTGGATTTGAATGCCACATGGTAAGGCAAGCGAAGCTTCACATCTGTGACGTCAAACTTGATAACTTTTGAGCCAGTGGGTTATAGAGCTCCGAAGGAAGATAGTAAGTCATTCCTCTATGAAGGACATGTCTGGAGTACCTCCAAAGCCGACATCGCACAAGGGGTTTGACCCAGGTCCTCAATAATAGAGTAGTTCTGGGCAGCTCTAGTATTTTGATCGTGGGTAAAGTGCTTGAGTACTCCTTTCAGAATACGAGGCCATGGATTTGGTTTTTAAATATGTAAAGTCATATCCGGAGGAGGAGGACGAGATTCCAGACCAGGAATATCTTGTGAAGAGCTATAATCTCAAGATCGAGTGGTACATTAACTTTCGCATATACTATATTGATACAGAAATGATCATTATCTTGCGATGACAGGTTTTGACTCCCACCAGCCACATTTTTGGTGTTTGAGGAACTCGAGGCCATGTGATGGTTATGTGGGAATGGATTCGTCAGCACAACGGGCGGTAGAGATAATAGCCTCGCAGCTTATTCAAGTTTGGGGCATAAATGGATAAGTTGATCATCTATTCAAAGCTTACATGGAAACTTCACCTTAGGTATTTCTCATTTTCCCTCTCCAACATTATTATTCGTCTTCTCATTATTACCATTTTACTTGGGTTTATTACCATTTTTCCCAGCCTTACAATTATTACGTCCTTTCTTCTTATTCCCTCCTAGTTGTTGGTTACCATTTGGGTTGGTTGACAATTGCATGAAATGTACATGCGTCAATTCAGTGGGGTTGGAAGACACAAATGAAGTTAGCCCTCCTGTAGAATGGTTTAGAGACAACTCTTTCATATGGCTTGTCACCGAGTCTGCGGAATTTACATTGGCAACACCTACAATGACGTCAGTATGAGGTCCAATATTTTGTCTAGGGTCGTAAGGTGATTGTAGTGCGTCTGGAGGAAGGTGATATAACATCCCAGACTGAGTATATATCAAGTCTAACTGTTGGGCTCTAAAGATCACTTCTTCCTTAGTTGTAACCCTAGAAGTAGAAACATCCTTCGAGATTGGAGAGTGAAAAGAATTAAGGAACCATTCTAAAAGAAAGGTCAGGGGTATAGGGATCTTAATCAACCTCTTATGTCTACGCCACTCCTCGATATGATCTGAGATATGAGTGGAAATATCCTGCCGTAAAGTTAATAGAAGTTCTAGGCCAATATCGTAACGAATGGGTAACTGGAAGTGGTTAAGGAAGACCAACACCAAATAAATAAAAGTCCCATATGCCCCCCTAGGTATCTCAATATACCATTTTGCAGTAACTCTGATGAGGGTGTGTTGAAATAATCTTAATCAAATACAATCGTCATTAAGGGAATTCGATGAGCACCAAAGGTGAAAGGTAGTGACGTGATCACTCGAATCCTCTCCATTATTACCTTCAAACTTCGAGATGTCTGAAAGAAGCTTGGTGGGGATGGGGGGCCATGTAGGCTCATGAATCAAACAGTTGTTCATTATCTTAGAGAAGTCTAGCAAATTAAGCGTGTCCAGAAAAGGGAGACAGGGTTGTGACATCTGGCCCCAAGCTCCCAGGAAAGATTGTGCTTGAGGAAATACATCCCATCCATGGTTTTGGTAAGAACCATGGTCCTATCTGGGATTATAAGGCCCTCCTTCAGGCTGATTCATAGAATCTTGGTTGGGCATCATTCTAGCAAGAATGTTCTATTGGGAGTTATAAAAATTTCTTCCAACCAGATTGGATCCGGTTTGGGGGTTGCCCAAAGTGTTAAAATGACCTCCACTGGGTGGGAATCTGGAGGATAGAGGTGGATTCATCATACCAAACGTATTGGTCAGAATGAAAACCAAGGAGGTAGGGGTATAGGATGAAATTTGAGCTGAAGCTTGTCCATTAGGTTGGTTTCTCCACCCAGAAGCAGGAGGATTATACCTGGGGTTAAAATCAAGATTGCCTCCCATATTAGGAGTTGTTTGAGGGATTTTAGAAACACCAAATGAAAAAGGAGTGTAAGGAGGTTTACTTACCCCAAGCCCAATGCTAACATTAAGGCCAACAACTGGGATGGCATTAAAAAACTGTGAAGTAAAGTTGGGCATACCATAGGAAAAAGGACTAGAAATCATAGGGATGGACTAAATATTATAGCTCGGTGAGTGAACAAGAGACCCAAAAGGGTTCGAGCTGGTAGCTTGAGCATTGACTATAGGCCGAGCCATAGTAATGATAGGTACCTCTGATACTACAACCATTGTGGTTGCAGGAGTTGGAGGGGTGCCATTAATATAGTGGGTGTGGGAGTCGAAGGGATCCCAGTGTTCTGAAGACTAGGTTTAGTACTCATCCTTGTAGAATCACAAGTCTGAAAAGTGGATGTGTGTGTACCACGCCTAATAACTCTATGCCTTTAAGAAGGAAAAGACTCGAAATCCTGTGGTAACTTTAACAAGCGACGAGACTAGCAAAGAGGTTGGTTTGACTCCACGATGACTTAAGAATCTAAAGATAAAAAATATATCCTAAAGCCAACTAGTAATCAAAGAGCACAATAAGAGTCAAACAAAAAATATGCATACAAACGGGGTAAAGTGGTTGAGTGGCCTCCCTCCCTAAAGAAGGTATGTCTCATCCATGAGGGGCCTAATACTCCCTGCTAAAGATTGGAGGTAACAAAATCAGTTATAAGGTCCCTTGTGGGCTTAACAACCAGTCGATCAGATCCCCCTGGAGAGGTAATCCTCCATAAAGGTTGTGTGTTGTCCGACCCTTATCTGACCCAGGGTACCTGCAGAATATCCCTTACAATTAACCTATGTGGCACCTAAGTCACGAAAATAATAAACCACTACATAACCGATGCACAGGAGAGAATTTGTAAGTCAGGTCCACCGTATGGGTAGTGTATCAAAGCCTGAAACCTTGAAAGCACCACCTCTCACAGAGGTAAAGGCACTAGCAAGATCCCCAAAAATATCTCTAACGCTGAGAAGGTATTGGGGGGATATCCCTTCAACCAACTTCACGTGACCTCGTGATTAACTCTGGTGTGAGCGGAGCCTCTTAATATTACCAATTATACAATGGATTTATCCACTCTCTTTCTCAGACACATATGTTGATTTAATTTCCTTGGAGAAGTTTACTCACAAAACCCTATTCCAAGGCACTAAATCCTAAGCTAGTTTGTGCACCCCAAATAATAAAATCACAACTAATCAATTTCAAATTATAGTGTTAATTTTAGTGGCCGTGATTACTCAAAAAGGTATGGTAGTGAAACTCATGGTGTTATGACTCAACAAGAAAAGTAATATAAAAATAATGAAAAGTCCTAACTTTAACTTTAAATGAATGATATGCTTCTAAAAACCAATGCAATTTTCTATTTCAACTCTACAATTCTGAAGTAAAAATGAAATATTTCATTATATGCACTAAGCTAATGACAAGGACTCAAAAGACAAAAATGAAAAGAAATGCAAAATGCGTATTTTTTTTTGTATTTTCAATATAATAAAAATGAAAATGCATGGACTGAAAAGTAACTTGATATATAACCCTACTATGTATAAAAAGAGATAACTCAAGTAGGATACCAAGCAACAAAACATCCATCCCAATGTACAAGGACAACAAAAAATGAAAAGATGAAGAGAAACACCCTGCCCAGAAATTCAACCAAAGATGGGTTTCTTGTAATCCCACAAGCACTTAACAGGCACTACAGAGACCTAAGAAGACTCAACAAACATTAAATCTCACCCAACAACCACCAAAACAAGAAAACAAGCAAGGAAATCTGATGTACGTGATTGTTTAGGCAAACAGAGCATATATACGCATCTTGTAGAGGGATAGCCTGTGTATGTACGCGACTGTCAAGGAAAAAAGAACGTATATGTTTCAAAACAAGGCCAAGCAAGGGAGAAAGGATGAAAACTCAGGCCTAGAGTGAACAGAAGTCATCAAGCAATGACATGACAAGAGACACTATAGAAACGAGAGCAATATAAGGAGAAAATTACTCCAAATCCTAAGAAAGAAGATTCAATCCCTAGTATGGTCGCCAATTATATTATGAATAAAATCTCTCTATGGCTAGGGTAAACCACAATACACAGAAATGACTACAAAAATCAACTCTCTTCTCAAGTATGCTATGAAAACAAATATGCTAGAGAGAAAAGATAAAAGGCCTACCTCGTCCATACATTCAGTGAAGTCCATCGTTGAGCACTTGACCCAAAGCGATACACCTGCAACTAGTCCTCAACAACCAAGCAGAGCAAGCATATGGTGATATTATATAATGTTATCACATTCAATATCATAATCCATTAATAAACATGAAAAATACTCCCATGGAATAACAATTCAATATATTTCCAAGATATCAATTGGATGGGAAAAGAGTATTTCTATTAATAAATGATCAACAAAAGTGAAAATGTTACAGACTTCCATGTCGACACAGTTGGGAACTGAGAAACTAAGTTCCTTCCAGCTAGGCCTCCACCACTTCAATCCTCCACCAAACGCAAGATCATAAGAGAGAAATAATGAGGTTCTCAATCAATAAGGGAAGATATTGGGGGCTGAACATTGTGTTCAGACTTAAAGGACAAAGGGATGCAGACTCAATATGAAGTAAATAATTTCTCCAGAGTAACTTTTCTCTCAAAGTTTAATTATTTCTCCTTTTCCATAGCTCGGAATTGGCCCATTTATAGCCTTCAAAATGGAATTCAAGGGCTGAGTCAAAACGTTTCCAGTATATGGAAGGCCAAGGATCATAGATCTCTTGTCGTGACATGGAAACTCGACATTAGTTTTCATTTTTTGGCACAAATCCCGATGTACACAGGTTGTAGTGGAGCAGCTTGCGTATACACATGTTGTATAGTAGGAAAGATGTGTACATGTGGAAAAATATTTATTTTTGGCTCTGGATTTTATAAACAGGGAAGATAAGTCTACATAGGGAAATGAAAAAAGGCCTTTTGGGAAATATTTCATAGGGTGAGGACAATATTTCTATAACACCTCTTGGAAGCCATGATCAAGAAGAGTCTCTTGAGCATGGTTTTCTGATTTCAATCTCATTAAAAAATGAAACCATATACAATGATAGTTTTTGCGTCTCTGTGGAATCCTCGTTAAAAATGAAACAAAGGTTATGAGGAAAGTTTTTCTTCTCTATGGAAACCTCGATAAAAAATGAAATAAAGGTTACGAGCATAGATCTTGTTTTTGTGTCAAGCTCGTTAAAAAATGAAACAGATATCTAGGGATCGAACCTAGATTCTTGAGCATGGTTTCCTAATTTCAATCTCGCTAAAAAATGAAACAGTGGTCAAGGGATTGAACCTGGATTCTCAAGCATAGTTCTTCTCCTATGTCAAGATCGTTAAAAATTGAAACAACTTCTCCCTCTCTATTTGAGTCAAGTCCTTCGTCTAGTATTTGAAGCTTCATTCCATCTGCCTGTGAATTTGGATGAAATGAAGGTTGGGGGAAAATTATTATAGCCTTTGGACTTCATGCTGAAGTTAATTCACTAGCTTCGTAAGATGGGGGCTAAGTACCAACCATGTGATTTTGTGAACGATGCATTGGGAAGCCACAAGCATAGTTTTCTCTGGTTCAAGCTTGTGTAAAAATGAAACCACCTGCCTCAAGCATAGTTTCCTCTGGTTCAATATTGTGTAAAAATGAAACCACCTTCCTCAATCATAGTTTTCTTTGGTTCAAGATTGTGTAAAAATGAAACCAGGTCCAAGCATTGTTTTGGCTGGTTTTAAGCTTGTGTAAAAAATAAAATCTATCCCAAGTATAGTTTTCTTTTTTTTAAGCTTGTGTAAAAATGAAAACAATCTCGAGCTTATTCTTTGTTTTTTATCATACTCGTAAATACATGAGAACGTAACCAAGTAAACTGTTATCACTAATTTAGACTCGTAAAGGTTATACGAAAAAGGAACCCCCTTGAGTTCCCTTTAAGCACTTTTCATACTCTTTAAACATGAAAAGATTGCCAAGCGATCTTGTTCTTTTCACGCTCATTAAATTATTTAAAGAAAACATTTGTTGAGAGGTATTTTATCTCTTTTTCAGTCTCATCAGACTGTTTTATGAAAAAGGACATTTTGGAGTTTCCTTTAAGTTTTTTTCAGACTCTCTAAATATGAAAAACCACTAAGTTTACTTTCTTTGGACTCATAAAACAAATATCGAAAGTCTCATATGGGACCAAACCACTCCTTCCTAGGGTTCCTTAAACATACTCTGAGGGACTCATCCAAATTATGAGTTTACATTACAATCATATGTTATCCTCCTCAAGCTCGTGTAAAAATAAATAGGTACTCGCTAGAAATGGTGGGGGGGGAATTGGGAAAGAAATGTATCTAAACCTGTATTCTATGGAAGAGTCTCTTTTGAACATAACACCCTTTCACTCACTTTGTGCCTAGGTTAGAAAATCCACTTTTCTCTTGATCATACTCCTTTATAAGATTAGAAATTGGTCTTTGATCCCTATTGTTGACTTGGTGTTTCCAAGACAGTTGTCGTGTCGTCAATATGTTCAAATAAAAGTTCAACCCGAAAAGCCTTCTATTGCGTCGACCATTTATACAGTCCTTAAGCCTTCTATTGCATCAGCCACCTGAGTCAGTCCTGAATCACCTGTTACTCTGATCTACTCCAAATCTTGTTACCCATTTCACATCATTGATGGGGGATACATTCAGGCCCTCCTGTGATGAGTCTTTTCCTATAGACTTCAAATCATGATCCAGGAATTAGACTTAGAAACTAATTGTTACCTTGGAACTTGCATGCCTCAATTGCAGGTTTCCTCGCTTTCGACAGTGGGTTTTCATTATTGACCCTTGATCGGGAGATTCCGCCGAGTGTTTGACTTCAGCTCACAAATTCGCACCCATTGGATTGTACTAGTGTACCTTGGGAGTCATTGACATTAATGGTGATTTCCCTTGCACTTGTTAACGGTATACACTAATTACCGGTAATCAAGTGGTTTCTACCATGTTCGACTTCAACACATGTATTCGCATGGTTAGATTCTTACTATAGAGTGGTGGAAATGAAGACCCTAGATATTTTTTAACAAATTCAGGTTGCATTGGAGTATATTCAGATTGTACTGTTGCATAGATCCACAGTGTATGTCTCGTGGCTATGTTCAAATTTGAGTCTTTAATACATAGATCCACAATGTATTTTTGGTGGCTATGTTCAGATTTGAGTCATATTGGCATGGATCCACAATGTATTTTTGGTGGACATGACCTATCTTAATTGACATGGATCTTTGCATGTCGGTGTTTTTTATTTGATTCATTTGTATTCTGAGTATGGGAATTCCTACCTCAGTGATGATATATTATTGTACTATATTTCCTTATTTGTTGGCAGGTTTCCGATCGACGTGTTCGTTGTTCCCTACACACACTCGACAAAGTATTTCATCTATCACTCTATTCTAACTTCATACTTTGGGGGGATCACTGTTACACATTATTTGCATCACCCCTATGACCGTTAATTATGTAAACCTATCCTCTGTCTTTAGAAGGATCAGTTTTCTTAATCCTTGAAGAAGAATCAAGATACTTTTTCCCAGAGAGATGAAATTATACTTTTCCTTTGTCAAAATCCTTAGAAAAAGGGATCGTCTCACCTTGCTTAGTGTTAAGGGTGTGATGATCTAGGATCATCACAAGTTTCACCATAATGGTCTGCGACGTCATCGCAGTTTTCTCAGTGTTAAGGGTGGGACGATTTTCATACGAAGGAAAAATAACATCTTCTCGATTCTTCTAGAAGAGAATCTTGGAGGGTGAGGTGGCCTCCAATCAGTTTGGATCTGAGTCGCATCCCTGATCTCATGGGATCATCCTAATCTCCTCACCCTATCCTTTTCATCTTGTAAAAGGAGAGGAGTTATCATGGGGAAAGTTGGATTAAGTTGGATATTGCTTAGTTGGAAAGTTCTTGAGTTTTATAGCTTGGAGTTTTTGGAGCTTGTATGTTGGATTTGAGCTTTGCTTTGTCAAGATAGATTGTTGATCTCAGAATCCATGGAGCAGAAGTGTATGGGAAGCAAGGAATGATTGGAAGGGACCTTACAACATCAAGCCATTGGTTTTATTCTCCTTTTCATATATTTAATATAGTGATATATTTTTTTCCCATAAAATTGGTCTTATTTTATTGTATGACTCCTTGATCACATACATATGTTTTGTTGAGTATACATTGTTTCTTTCACTTCATTGGATTGTCTCTTTTTACAGGTTCACCATCCCATAAGTCTTGGAACAAAGTTAGGATGACACTAGCAAGGACAAACCACATTTAAAAGGTATGTCATTTATCTCTTGTTAGTTAGTATGCTTGATGATTAAAACTTAGGGGAAGTTTTATATTTTGTCTTGTTTTGTTCTAGTTTTGGAGTGAAACTAGGGAGATCTGTTTGTGTATGCACTTATCGATTAGTCTGATAACAACAAGACAAATGGAATTACCAAGAACTCCTAGTGACCCTCATGATTTCAAAATGTAGTCTTGGGAATGTCTACTTCTTTCATATGGAACTAGTGGTAGCCAGAACATAGATAAAGTTTGGTGAAGTACTGAGAACTACTCATTTCATCCAAGAGGTCATCAATGACAAGAATGGGGAATTTTTATTTGATTGTGAGTTTTTTTAGGGATCAAAAATCAGGACACACGTGCCAACTACCTTCTTTCTTGAGTAACATGACCACATGGGAAGAATAGGGGCTGGTACTAGGACAAATAATACCTGCTTCTAGAAATTCATGAAACTTTTTCTCAATTTCATTCTTCTAGGAAAATAAATGATGATAAGGAATAACATTGGAAGGAATATTGGATGATATGAGACAGATGGAATGATCATGTGCTTGACGGGAAGGGGGAAGTTCTTTGGGAGTGGTAAAAACATCTTGGTGGTGGGAGAGGATAGATTGGAGGTCGGGATTCACATAACGTGTCTCAACAACATGAATGTAGTGGAGTGGGTTACAAGGGTGGCCAAAAATGTGTTCTTGAGTACCACTTGTATTTTCTTCATGTATGCTTTCCCTACTATGGATTTATGCATTGAACGACAGATCTATGTAGCTTTAAAATGCCAAAATATGTCTCTACCCCCCAAAAACACATAACCCACAATTTTCTTACAAGGAAAGTGCTCTCATACCACTTGAAATATTCTAGATATATTATAAAAGGAATAACAAAAATATTAAGAAAGAAATGGTAGAACAACAATGATATATCCAAAATAATCTCATAATAATACCAGATTAACTCCAGAAAGAGCACCTTAATTAATGACAACAATGTTCACTTTCCTCTTAGAGGGGGCAACCTCCGACAGAGTAGATATATATTACAATAATCTCTAAGAAATAACTTCTCATACCCTCTACTCCTATTTATACTAAATCTATCCATCCAAAAGAACAATATAGAGGAATATCCTTCTAGAAGTGAAAGCTTCTATCAGGTCATCTTACATTTGACTTATTCTTACTTATTGCTAGGCCTTATTAATATTTTCCTTTATTACATGGAATTATATTATTATACCTATGTGAAGGGTTAGGGAGGTTAGATCCCTAATAGTGAACAAATGGTCTATTTGCGAATGGAGCAAAGAATTATGAAATTCTTGAGCCTTTTCATGTTGCACCATAGGTAGCATATTCTTCCCATCATGGTGGCCCATTTCATATTGATAAGCCATGTTTTGACGCACCACTTATCCCTCTAAAGGGATTTCTTCGAAACATGATGCATAATCCAAAAAAAATGGGTTGCCCACAACTACAATATCGTAGAATAATTGACCCAAGCACCATGTGCCATGTTCGTGATTGAATTCCTCCAAAGATTCCCAATGTAGTAGAAAGCCTTTCTATCTTCCATAGGTGTGGTTGATTCCTCATAGTCAAGTTTTATGACCTTTTATTCTTTTCAAGTTACTCATAGTCTCTCCCATTAGGTCTCCTTCAATGTCATAGTGCAATTGTTGGGTAAAAACATATATCAAGTAGTGGTGGATGAAGGATACTCGACTTACATCATGTTTATTTCTTGTTGGAAGGCCCTTGGCTCTCCTAAGCTCAACACATTTGCAAAACTATTGAAAGAATTCGATGGATACATGTTCCAACCCCATGGAATAATCATCACCTTACCCATTGAGTTAGGTGGTAAGACTATATTCATTGATGTCGAGGTTGTCGACACACCTTTTGAGTAAAACTTGTTACTCGCGCATACTTGGTTCTACGATATGACTGAGTAGAGTAATTTTGGGAAGAAACCATAGAGTGTCATTGTGATTTATTTCTTCCCTACAATTACATAAAATCATGCACAAAGAATGTAAGTTGTATGACATTTTAGTTCTTAACGAAAAGGGAGACACAGAAGGATTATAAAACCTTCCTATAGTTTGATAGTTTGTGGATGTTTTTCCTGATAGATACTAGGGTTACCTCTAGAAAGATAATTGGAATTTACCATAGATTTAAAACCTGGAACAAAACCAATTGAAAGAATGCCATACTAGATGTCAACACTGGAATTGCAAGAGTTATAGATGAAATTGAAGGCATTGTTGGATTTGGGACTTATACTTCCAAGCGTATCACCATGGGGTGGACTAGTTATTTTTGTAAGGAAGAAGGACGAACCCTGGAGGCTTTGCATTGACTATCTTCAATTAAGCAAAGACACGATCAAGAACCAGTATCTGTTACCAATAATTTATGATTTATTTGACCAGATGAAAGGAACACTGATGTTTTCAAATATTTAATTGATATCGGGATATCATCATTTGTGAATTAAAGAGGAAGAATCCCTAATACTACATTTAAGATGAGATTCAACCACTATGAGTTTATATTTTTACCATTTGGATTGATGAATTCCCCAGGCATATTTATGATTTTAATGAATGGTGTATTCCACGAATACTTGGACAAATTTGTACAAGTATTAATCGATGACATACTTATTTATTCTCGAATGAAGGATGAGCACAACAAACACTTGATATTAGCTTTACAGTGTTTCATAGAAAACAAGTTGTACGGGAAGATGTAAAAATGTTCATTTTATTGGATGAAGATTCATTATTTGGGACATATTATATATGGATAAGGTATCGTTGTTGATCTAGTGAAGGTTGAGGCTATTATGGAATGGAAAAAATCAAAGAATGTGTAGGAAGTACGTAGTTTTATGGGTTTAGCAAGTTACTATCGACTATTTTTCGAAGGCTTCTCAAAGATAGCAAATCCAATTACGAAATTGCATAAGAAGAACAAGAAGTTTGTATGGTCTGAGAAATGTACGTAAGAATTTAAGAAACTCAAGGAGTTATTAATGATAGAACCAATACTGAAGGTTCCTGACTTGGAAAATGAATTCTTGTTATGAACGGATGCATCCAAGGAAGTTTTAGGTGGAGTTTTGATGCAAGACAGTCGAGTGATCACTTACATTTCAAGAAAACTAAGAAGGAATGGAGAGACTTACACAACACATGATTTCGAGTTATTAACAATCATTTATACCTTGAGAGTTTGGATACATTACCTTATTGGACAAAAATTCGAGTTAAAAATTGATCCCATTACAATACTATGCTTTGAATTTTAGTATTATAAATTATAAAATGTTTTAAAATTTATATAATTTTTTTCAAATTACTAAAGTAACAAGTGTATTAATTGGGTTTTATTTTATTTTTATAACTAAAAATTATATTATTTGTAAAATTAAATTCAAATGATGAGGATAAAAATTCCTCTCTAATATCCAAACTAAATTTAATTGAAAAGTTTAATTCTGCTCTCTTCTATCCTTATGATTTTTCATTGAATGATTTAGATTTATTATTTGAGTTGAAAGAGTCTTACCTTAATTCCAACTTAAGGGGATTGTATCATGATGTAATTATTACCTTCCTTGAGCTGAAAGAACTCGTGATTCCTTCTGAATTAAATAACCTGTCATAAAGGTACAACTATAGAAAAACATCAAATATTAACCTTCCATAGTACCTAAAATTACTTGCAGGTTTGTATGCTTAAGGCAATTAAGCTAGATGCAATGTACCATTGTGAAATAATTATTGTAAAAGAGTTGCAGAGATTAGATAATTGAATGGGAGAGTACATGATATGAAGACTTTCTAGAGTAGGGATTGTATCTTGTGATACATGGAAACTCATTTTATTCATTCATATTTGAGCAATACTAGGTTAACTAATATTGTGTTTTATTGTGGGTCTAGCTATGACGAAATTATGTGAAGATAAGGAGTAGAGCATGTTCTATGTTACTTACATGGAAATCATCTAGCATCACATTTGAGGTGTGTGTGGAATTAACAAAAAATTATTGTCTCAATTTACGCTATAATGTTACTTTTAGTAAATATAGTGTCATGAAGGGAAGTACATCAATTATTGAAAGAAGAAGAATCTGAGACAATTTTTTGGCATCGATCCTAATTGTTTTTAATAAACCGCAATATCATCAATGTTATAATAGTACTTTTAGTTAATATAGTTTCATGAAGGGTAGTACATCAACTATTGGAAGAAGAGGAATCTAAGGTAATTGTTTGGCACCAACGATAACTTGATAATCTTGATTTTCTAGGACAATATTGAGTTTAATGAACCCAAAACACTGGATGACACAATATGAAAGACTAAGTATTGCTACGAGAAATCAAAGCCTGGTCATGATCCTCGAAAAGATTGGAAAAAAAAGTATTATTCTAGATTTAAAAAGAAGGGATTTAAGTCATCCTGGTATAAGAATGAAAAAAGGAGCACTCAGTCTAGTTACCCTACTAAAAGCATGCATTAGTATAATTATCCTACTCATTGGTCCACTCTAACACTGAGGTGGTAGGAAGGTGTGACACATGTCACCCATTATGGGACGATGAACTGTATATAAGGTGGGTTCCAGTTATCCACGTGGCAACCTTATTTTGGCTCTGACAGAGTTCCACTGGCGGGTTAACGTGACACCTGGACAGGAGGCTTTGATAACTGAGGGAAGATTTGTACCGTTGATTGAACCCACTGGAAAAATTTCTGAAAGAAGATATGGAAAATTGATCAGAGGTGCTCCATTGGAAGTGTTGAAGGATCAGGTTCAAACGGGACTCCGTAAAGAGGACTATGAAGAACCACTAAAACCAAATATGGACCGTCCATTGGATATCTGAGGATAACAAAGAGTTGTTGATCTAGGGTTGCAAGTGCATAAAAATGGCTAAGGAATGAACAATATTATGCTGGCGCCACCTTAGACACATGACACCTTCTCACTAGTATTCACTGGTGCTGATGTGGTAGACAGGTAGGAAACGTGTCACCCAATTTTGAGATGTTTACCTGGGCATCCAATGGGATCCACATGGCCATGTGGTAGCCATTGGTTGTCCTGACAGGTTCCCTATAGGCATACTACGTGTAATGTTGAGTTGGCGCACTGAGGTCATGAATCAAATTTGGGTCATTCATCTCTTGGGACATGATTTATGGCACGATGAAATATGGACCATCCATCGGAGGTGAACCATCAGAGCACTTGAGGCTTGGATCCAATCGCAACTTTGACAAAGGCATAATCTCGAATGTTGATTTGAAAGCGAGTGTACAATGATATCTGAGCCATCGATCTTTCGGGGTCTAAAAAATTGTTATTGTTGCACTTTTAGGTAGAGGTCTTGTGGTAATATCCCTAGCCAATAGACTTAGGCTCCTTCCGTGCATGACAAGACCCCTTTAGACTTATGATAAGAACCTGAGTGATAAAAAAATTCCTTAGGCACAAATAGAGTATGATTTCTCGCCAGTTCTTCAATCTGCTTCAATATAAACTAACTCTTGACCACTCAAAGGCTTTGGAATCTCGACTGCTTCCTTCAACTTGCTAACTCTCAGCATTATAACCATTATTAACCTTCAAATCAGGTTAGTAACAAATATGGTACTAACATTTGGCTCTAGCAGGGATAACATACCCCTACAATTTGTTGAGAACTGTAGACTAAGTTCCTTCTTATGTTGGGTTATGGAGTCTTCCCGAAAAGATACATCTCCTTCAAACCTAAAAATTGATATGATATGTAACACAAAAAATGCTCAACAACTTCTGTTGTTAGAATCCTACCTACTTTTTGAAGTAATGAATGGTTAATGAAGTAAAATTAAAAATTCATGAACATAAATGAAAAGGAATTATTTATGTACAAAGTAAGAAAAATTTGCAATAATCAGTACTACAAGAAGTGCTTGAAGAACCTTTATTTATAGGAGCCCCAAACAAATATCCATCCAGTTGAGCTAAATCATAAGTGTTGTTATCTTGGACTGCAACCACTTGGAAGAATCCAAGACAAAGCTTATAAAACTTTCCATGTTTCCCTTTAGCTTCCATTTGGGCATCCCATTTCAAAACCAGGTCCCCTATCATGAAATTTATTTCTTTGGTCCTTTTATCAAATATTTATTTTATTCGTGTTTGATGAGCTTGGGAATTTATCTTAAATTGTTCTCTTTCCTGTTAGACTTAAATCAACTGGTTAATTCTTCTACGCATGTCATCTTATTATGTCTACTCATCTTGTAGTAATTTCATAGTAGGGAGGCTGAGATGAATGGAGAAAATGGCTTCCAACCCATACACCAGCTGAAAAGGGGAAGTTCCAATGGCCCTCTTGATGTTAACTCTGTCTGGCTAGACATCATATTTCAGGTGGGAATCCCATTCCTTCTTGTTTTGAGATAATGTTTTCTTGATAATCTTGATAAGGTTCTTACTGGAGGATTTAGCCAAACCATTTCCCTGTGGATAGTAAGCAGTAGAGTGTCCCATCTCTATGTAATAGTCCTGAAAAAATTCAACCAATATGGCATATTTCAAGGCTTGAGCATTATCAACAATGATCTTTCTTGGTCACCCAAATATGGACAAGATATTTTCCTCTAAGAACTTTATGATGACTGTATAAGTGGTTTCCCTTATAGGTATGGCCTCTACCCATTTTGTGAAATAATTTGTGGCTGTCAAAATCCATTTGTGTTGTATACTTGAATTTGGATTAATATCGCCAATGAAGTCTAATCCCCACTGTTGAAAAGGTGTCTCAACTTTGATTGGTTTTAGTGGGAGGGGAAACAACTTATACTTTCCTACAAATATTTGACATTTTATGCATGCTCGAACCAAGCCATTTACATTATAAAATAAAGAGGGCCAATAATACCCAGCTCTAAGGATCTTGTATGCAATGCCTCTCCAATCATGGTGACCCACACACACACCCTTATGAAACATAATGAGTATTTCCTCAGTTTCTTCTTCAGTGAGGAAATTTAGTAAGATTCCCCCTTGGTCCTTACAAAATATATTTTCCCCCAAAATGCAATACTTTACATCCTTTACCTAGCTCTGGCTTTATCCCATGCTGGTGAGAAACTAAAATTTTGCAAGTAAAAGATGATGTCTTTATACCAATCATACTAAGAAAATTTGGCACTTACCTCTAAGGATGGTTCTTGTGTTTCATCCTCTTAAGAATCTGCTTCTACGAGGTTTTTTGACATTGCATTCATGATCCATGTGGATATTGGTGGCCACCCATCCATTCCAAATTCCAACTGACTCATCTTGACAGTTTTCAGTTCAACACGTTTCTCAGTAATGGGGACATTTCTTTGTAATTGTGGGTTATGCACTTTCAAGGCTATCCTAAATCCCTACACAACATATAGGTGGATAATGGTGGCCGCTCACCTATTCCAACTAGTTTATTTTGGATTTTTTCATGTCAATACATTTTTCTGTACTTCTAGGGCCGTTTTGGGGCCCTAAACAATGTTTTATTGGCTTGTCATAGTGAAACTATAGACAAAGTTTGAGTTTGACATCATAATGTGTATTTCTTGAAAAAATCTTTCCAATGGGAAATTACATGCCTAAAACAAATATCGTATGCAAAAGTTATGACCCCGAGAAGTTGATGTACTAACTTACCCCAACGAGGCCCACATGAATTTTGGCGCTTCGTGTTAAGGTCCTAACCCGCACATAGGTAGATTAATGTATTCGGATGTAATAAAGGTCAATATTAATAAGACCTTTCAATAAAATAGAATAAGGCAAATGTAAGAAGACCTAATAGAAGCTTCCGCTTCTAGAAGGATCTTCCTCTAGATGCTTCTTTTTTGTATAAATAGGAGTCGAGGGTATGAGAACCCTAGCTTGGATATTATTGTAACAGAGCATTGCTCGATTGGAGGTTGCCCCCTCGAAGAGGCCTGT
>JASDQU010100189.1:1324-12415 GCA_032191745.1 Picea mariana | reverse complement strand
TTCTCATAGATAAGTTGCCACCATTCTAGTGATTCTAACACTCTATATTTTTACAGTCTCTGTACATTTCTTTCATTAATAGAAATCATATAGTATTGTATTTCTTTGTTTCTGGTAATATATATGTGCACTTCATTGCAATATCTCTTCTTTCATTTCGTTCCGAAAATAATCTAAATCAATGGTATCAGAGCAGGCTTCTCTTGATAATTTTTTAGTGCATGTCCCCAACAAGGTCCAAGTATAGTAAGTTGTGTCTCGATATTTTCTCTCTTGAGGACAATCACTCTCGCATGCCCAAGAAACCCTCCATGGTGGAAGAAAAAAAAGATGATGGAGCAGAAGATTATATTAACATGTTTCTTGAGCAATCTCCTGTGTGACAGAGGGACGAACTGATGGATAATTTTACCCACATCCTTCAATGCCTTCTGATAGCAACATGCACATCTTCATAAAGCGACCACTTTGGAGAAACCTCTCCCTTCAAGGTACAAGTTAATTTTGATATTCCTGTATTTGAAGGTTATATAGATGTGGATGCATTAGAAAAATGGTTAAATCTACTAGTGCATGTCCAAAACAAGGTCCAAGTATAGTAAGTTGTGTCTCGAGCTTGTCTCTCTTGAGGAAAATCACTCTCGCATGCCCAAGAAACCCTCCATGGTGGAAGAAAACAAAGACGATGGAGCAGAAGATTCTTTTAACATGTTTCTTGAGCAATCTCTCACGCGAAAGAGGGACGAACTGATGAACAATTTTACCCACATCCTTCAATGCCTTCCAATAGCAACATGCACATCTTCATAAAGCGACCACTTTGGAGAAATATCTCCCTTCAAGGTACAAGTTAATTTTTATATTCATGTATTGGAAGGTTAGATAGATGCAGATGCACTAGAAAAATGGTTAAATCTACTAGAAGGTTATTTCTCTATTCACAATTTTTCCGACAAGGAAAAGATCACCTTCACACTCCTCAAGGCTCCCCCTCATGTCAAACATTGGTGGGAAAATTACTGGGAGAAAAGTTCCACAAAGGAATTTGGAATATATGGGGTTGAGCCCACTTGGGATTTTTTTGTGGATGTTGTCAAGGAGAAATACTATCCTATTGATAAATATGAAGACCAGTGCATGAGATGTACCACACTGCGGCAAGAGAAGATCCAAACAATGTCAGAGTTCACAAATACTTTCAATACCTTGCACACCAAGCTGAGTATCAAAGACTCCGAGCAACATCTAGTTCTAAAATACCATGGGGCTCTGCATAGGTACATACAAACCAAAATGGATTTCTTAAACATCTCATTATTGGTAATTTCCTATTGATATGTTGTCAAAATTGAGCATAAATTTAAGCACCAGAACAAATGGGAGTTCGGGTCTGCAAATACGCAACAACAAAATCATGATAAAGATAGACCTAACCAACAGCCTCCCGACAACTATTCCAAGACATAGGAAAATAAGGGTAAAAGAAAGGAGAAGAATGACACTGGGAAGTGGTGCAACTTCCACAAAATCCCCTGGCACAACACCGATGAATGTTGCTCGAAATAATAATTGGTGGTCGAGATCAAAGACAAGGAGTCAAACCCTGATTCAGAATCTGATCTAGAAAATAATGAAAAAAGACAGATCATCGACACAAACCCCACTGCTACTGTCGCGATTATAACAATTCAACCAAAAGAACCAATAGATCCTGAAGAGGGGGAGCACCTCTTCCATTCACATATGTGGGTGAAGGGGACCCCATTGCATTTCATTTTTTATAGCGGAAGCCAGAAGAAACTCATCTCATTTGAGGTCATCAAACAGTTGGGGTTCTCGACAACACCACACCTGTAACCATACAACATCTGGTGGCTTCACCAGGGATGAGATCTCCATGTCAGCGAGCAGTTCCACCTATCCTATGACATCCAAGCCTTCAAGGATGAGGTAGTGTGTGATGTTTCCCCTCTTGATGTTTGTGATGTTGTTTTGGTCCAACCATATATGTGGAACATCATGATGTTTATGAGTCTTGACCTCATAGTGTCAGTATTACTCTGGGGAGTTAGCTCTACAGGATACCAAAGGTATTTATGACTAGTGTTCCATCAAAATAGTGTCACAAGGTAATCTCTCATACTACAAAATTCAGCCTCTTCGCAGTTTGTTCAAAGGATGCACAGAAGGCCACTGCAACCATTGTAGCCTCAACACCTTCTATCCAACACAAGAAGATTTCAGAAGAGAAATAATATATTGTTTCTTCACCTACGATGGTGCCTACAAAATTCCCCATCAATCCCAGAGACAACAAGGTGGTGGAATAGCTTCAACCTCGCCAACAACAGGTTCGTGACAACCTTCCATAGACCAAGCAATGCAACTTCTCCACCAAGGCACACAACTCACCAAGATTCAGATTCATCAAACACTTTCCCCTCTTCCCTAGACACTCAACACAATGGAGAACATTTCTTCCTAAGGGGGGAAGACTAATCCAGGTGGATATTGGTGGCCACCCACCTGTTCCAAATTCCAACTGGATCATCTTGATAGTTTTCAATTCAGCACGTTTCTCTGTAATGGGGACATTTCTTTATAATTGTGGGTTATGCACTTCCAGCTATCATGAATCCCTACACAACATCCATGTAGATAATGGTGGCCTCCCACCTATTCCAACTAGCTTATTTTGGAAGTTTTCATGTCAGTACATCTTTATGTACTTCCAGGGCCGTTTTGGGGCCTTAAACAATGTTTTCTTGTATTTTCATAGTCAAACTATAGATGAAGTTTGAGTTTGATGACATAATTCATAGTTCTCAAAAATACCTTTCCAACATGCTATCACATGCCTAAAATGGAGATCGTATGCAAAATTTACGACCCTGGGAAGTTGATGTACTAACTTACCCCAACGAGGCCCACATGATTTTTGGCACTTCATCTCCTAGGGTTAGGTTTTTTGATGTCTAGGGTTTTTTCCTTCATGTTTATTATAAAAATGCCTTCATAGCCTTATAGTACTCATCTTCTTGCGAATGAGCGTACTCTTCACATCTCTTCTCAGAGATAAGCTGCCATCATTCTAGCGAGTCTTCCACTATGTATTTTTACAGTCTTTATGCATTTCTTTCATTAATAGAAATCATGTATTATTGTATTTCTCTGTTTATAGTAATATTTATCTGCACTTCATTGTAATATATTTTCTTTCATTTTGTTCCGAAAATAATCTGATTCAATTCATGTCTAAAACTCTACAATCAGATTCAAACTAGTCCTTGTCCTTTTAATAGTTGTGTGGGCTTGATCTCCACATCATTCTCCTGAATGTTAGCAATCCATTTACCTCTTTTTCCCTCACTATCAGGATGTGTGACAATTTCCTTTATAATATTGGTAGGTACATAAGCCAATATATTAGAGTGCAATATATAATCTCTAAAATCCTTTAATGCTTTGACTAATGCATAAGCCTACTTTTCCATGTTACTATACTTCAGCTCAACATCTCTCAGAGCCTTGCTGAAATATGTTATGGGTTTCTCATGATTTTATTCATTCTTTTGTAGCAACACATAAGCTATAGCATGCACTGATGCAAAAGAAAAAATGATAAACTCTTTATCATAATTTAGGAGGATAAGAACTGGAGCTTCTCCCAAGGCCGTTTTGATCTATTGAAAGGATTCTTTAGCTTTAGCTATCCACTTGACTTCATGGTCCTTTTTCAACATGTTGGTAATATGATTCACCATTTCATCGAAATTGGGGACAAACCTTATCAGAAAGCCTATTTTACCTAGGAAATGTTATACTTCTTTCTTGTTCCTAGGCTAAGAAATTTGTTTGATTGCCTCCACCATTTTCGGATCTATCTTCACCCCCTCTTTGGATACTATATGGTAAATAATTTTTCCTTCTTCCATAGAAAAATAATACTTTGGGGGGTTCAAGGACAACCCAAAATTCCTACACTTCACAAAGGTTTTCGTTAAATGCTTTATGTGATCATCATATGTCTTGGTTTTTCCTTAAATGATTTATGTGATCATCATATGTCTTGGGTTTTCCTTAAATGCTTTATGTGATCATACTCTCACCCACAAAAGAAATGTCCATAGCTCTTTAAAAATTTTCTTCTACATTTATCAAAGAGAAAGACATTTTGTCATACATGAAAGTAGGGATGATTTTAAGGATGGAAATTTATTTTAAAATGTAGAAACCTTGGCGAATATTACTAATCCTTCATATTTCAACTATAAATGTTTGGCGATATTTTTTAAAAAATATTCAAATTTATAAGTATTTTACATATTTTTTATAAAATTTTGGCGATTTTTAAGGTCAAATAATTTTATCCTATCGAATTTGGGCGAATCATTTTTAAAATAGAGAATCTCATTTTTTGAAAAACCATGTAAAAGTAGCCCATCAATGAAATTTAGCCCCTAAAATCATCCCTGCATGAAAGTCCCCCATGGTGTTGTGAAGGTTGTGTTCTCTCTGTCATCTAGGTTTATGGCCAATTGGTTGTATCCCGAAAAACCATCCATCATGGATATCTTGTTTGTCCCTACTACTTTCTACAATATATGGTCCATCTTGGGTAGGGGGTAGTTATATTTTAATGAACATTTATTCAAATTCCTAAAGTCCAAACATAGCCTTATTTCCCCATTTTTTTTCTCACTAGAACTGAATTAGATACCCATTCAAAATAACTTAAGGGAATAATATTCTGGGAATATAATGGTAGGAAAAAAAGAGTATTAACTTTCTTGAGCTTCTGCTTGAAAGGATTAGTACCAAGCTTGAAGGGTATTCGATGATGGATGATACTGGTACCATAAGTTTTTAATTCCTCATATATCCATGTGAATACATCCATGACCTCTTTGAACAACTGCAAATAATCTGCCCTATGATCAACATGAATATTTTTGGACGACTTAATATATTTTGGATCCTTTTCAATCCCAATATTATATTCCTCAATGATATCATCTTTGGGGAGGATGGTTGGTTTGATAGGTACATCATTTCTATCAAACAACTTTTCTAAAGGCATCGGTCCTTTGAAAATGAAGTTATTCTTGAGATGCAAGACTTTATGCTCATCCATGTAATTGCTAAATTTAGGAATGTCTTCATCTTCCTCACCAATATTTTGTTTCATGTCCTCTTCATCATCTAAATCAATATGAGTATTTGCAAAATCGTCTATCACTTCCATGAAATTTTCGATCTACTGATCATATTAAAAAACTTGCCAGTATTTTATATTTTCAGGAATGGAAGGTTTGTATCTCATCTCGATCTCATATTTAATTTGACAGGTGGTTGGTAATTTAAAGGTATTGGAAGATACTGCTAATAAATAGGATACAACAACCAAGATCTTCATTAGCAACATATATGGGATGATTCAAAAGGTTATTCTGATCACTGACCACATAAGAAAACTTTGTCTTTCGGTACAACATTCTAATCTCTCCTCCAAAAACTGGTACAGTGGCATAAGTCATATCCATCTGTATAGTGGCTCCTAATTTTCGTGCCCATGTTCTAGACAAAAACATGTCATAATTTCCTGGTACATCAACCACCACCACGTCCATCATAATTCTCTTAACAAATAGCTTGCCCAGGGTGACAACTATGTATTTAATCAACCCATAACACTTCACTTTTATGGCATCAAACAAATAGAGATCATGATATGTCCTAGTTATTTCCAACCCCAAATTTTCCATGACTATTTTGGGCATAAGATTGTGTGATGCTCCAAAATCAAACATACAATTGTGAAAAATTTTATCATGAATATTCAAGGTCACATAGAAGGGTTCCATAGATTCTTCTTTATCATCAATATGAGGACCACAAACTATGGTAGGGGACTCATCTTGTACATTCAAAGTATCGGGAGGATTTGTTGATCCCTCCCCCTACATCATTTTATCAATATTTTTATGGTGTGAGGGGTTTTTAGCCATCTCCACTAAAGGAACAAGAATCTTTATCTTAAACAATTCACGTTCAAAATTGAAAGGTGAAACTAATTCCTCAAGTTCTTTAGTTTATTTTTCCTTTTTTACAAGCTCCAAAACTTCATCTACCTTGGGGATGTCTAGAACCTCTTTAGCTTTATCTTTGGAAAAATTTGGAACAACTTTCCTAGCACGAGATTGATTGTCTGCAACAATTGCTTTCTGTCGAGGCATGAGATCTACTTATTATGCATATAATCCCATAGTGCATCAACAAAAAATATGTACTGAATTGAGGATAAAGATCCTTTGTTGGGTTGATTGCAAGACATCAATTCTTAGTATTTAGAGACTCCTTATATTCATTTTGAGTTATATGTATGGCATCATTCTCATCTTTAAGTAGGTAGATTTATTATGTCTATTCATCATAGCTCTCATTCACTACTTCAATAAAGTTGTTATCGTTGTTGGTTTTTACAAGGGGTTGAATGGGTTGTTCTTCATTTCTTCTCTCCCTTCACATGAGTTGTGGATTGGGAGGTATTTTGAATTGGTTAGGGTTATGATTCCTTACGCCTCTCTCTTGGGGGTCTCTATTTGTATTGTTATTCTCTATCTAAAATCCAGACATTTTGTTTGTCAGATTCCCAATCAATTTAGACATCTCATCCATCCTTGCTTCTTGGGGGTCTCTACTTGGATCAAAAGTACCACAATCTTCCCTAGCCTTCTTCTTTTCTTCCTGATCTTGTTTTTGCTTCATTTTACCTGACACAATCATATTCCCTTCGATGTCTATTGCATCCTCTTGCATTAATAGAAGGCTTGGGGACCTTCTTTCTCTCAAAGTCAAGGAAAAATCAACATCAAATTCCCCAATGTATGTCACTTTAGCTACTGGTAGTGATGGATTTATATCTGCATGGATAATGTTATAGAGATTATTAAAAATCCTGTTGAAATCATCGGCAGTATCATTGGATCTTTTCTTGAGTGAGACAAATTCACTCAGGTAGTATAGGCTATCTCTTTTTTCACCCACTTTCTCATAAAGGAAACCTGTAGAGTTGGCCAACTATCAATTGAAGCAATAGGTAATTCTCTAAACCATTTTCTAACATATCCCCCTATAGTTTGGAAAAACAACCTCATGAATACATCATCATGTTATATGATCTTGTTGTCTGTAAAGTCATGGAAAACACTCATATGCTCTTCAGCTGAGGGAGTTTTATCTCCATCAAATTTTGGCAAATATTTCATGTAATTCTTAGGGAGGTCATGGATAATTTAAGACAGATTCAATGGGGAAAATATGGAAGTGACCCAAGGATTTATAGGTGGTGGGGGAGGAGGTTGATTTCCCTCAAGTCTTCCCCCACCTAATCCAACCATGATATTTTGTAAAATGATGTTATGGACTTTGAAGGACAAAGGAGGGACAATAATTTTCAAGAATTGTCAATGGGAAGAAATGATTTCTTAGGAAATTCTAAAGGAGAATTTTGAATATCTGCCAAAGGTTCGAGTGTACATTTTAAAGAAGAGAACGAATATTTTGATACATCAGTTAGATTTACGAATTCAACACTTTGATGAACAACATAAGGAAATATTTCTAGATAAGGGTTACCTGAAAAAGAAGAGATATGACATACTCTGACATTTCTCCATGTGACAAGCTTTATGAATATGAATATATCGGATTCTGATTAGAATCGGGGTGGATTTTGGTATGTCTTATGACAGAGCAAATATTTTCCTTCCGTGGAGTATCCAAGTGAAGGATTAACAACCAAGTGCTTGAGGCTTGTTCACCATCAAGTCTCGGAATTTACAATGGCGTATCCTAGGGAATATTTCTTCATCTTGTGTCCCTGAAAACGATGCCATTTCAGATGTTATCCCTCTAGATGTTCCAACATGTTGTTGGAATGATGATGAGGCACCCTAGGGGTCAAGAATCAGAATAAATCTTAAATCCATATTTGCAGTAAGGTAATTGTGCAATATTTGGGAAGTTTTTCCCTCTTTCTTTCTTGAAATGTAGGACCTCAAACAGTCTTAGTTCAGATGACAAATGTTGTGAACTCTCAAAGTAATTTGACCACGAGTGTTTCAGTCAATCAAGCTTAAAAGAGGGATGAAATGTTGGATTAGAGGAAATAAAAAAAATAAAAATATAGAGAAGTTCTAAGAATGAATCATGTAGCCTATGTGAAATGAATAACTTGATGAGAAATTAAGAATTCAACAACACTAACAAGTGAAAACAAATCATTAAACATATGCTTCAAATAGTTAACATATTCATACATTCAAATTCAAGGAGATACCCTCTACATATCATTCAAATGCATAAAGAAAATGATGATAAATGGCCATACATTCAGAGGAAATCACTTATGTGTCATAACTAGACATCACACATTAACACTGAATATTGTGAATAACCTATTGTTTGAGATTTCTAAATCAGATCATATACAAGAAAAGTAGAAATGGTAGGAGATTCTTTACAGAAACACATATACAATAGAAGGAGGAATTACAGACTAAAACTTAAATGCGATGGATGAGTCTCTGGTTTCTTATTGCATTTAACCATTGACTATGCTCAAGGTATCTCTGGTCGAACAACTCTGTTTACAAGAAACTCTTAAAATCCCCAAAGTGTCGACCTTGATAATGGGAACCTGCTTTGTCTTTTATCCTTCTCGCTCATGTCTGAAACTGCTTATTGAAACCACTTTCATCTTCTTGAATATTCTTACTGATTCTTGATTCCTGAGTGGCTTTCCCTTTAGTGAAATTGTAAAAATTATGTTTACCTACTGGAATTTGTTATGTTGAGATTATGGAATAACTGGGAATTCGCAAGACAAGATATCGATCATGCCCTGCCCATGAAGATTCCCTGTAATCACTTCCCTTGCTACAACAAACTCAAAATTATATCTATAGAGATCGTGTGACTCAATAGCCTTCATATCGGTCTCAATGAGTAATCACAGTCGTCAATCAGAGGCGCCCTCATCAGAGCTATCGGGGTTTGAAAAAGCGTTAAACACAACCACTGTCAGATCATCCTGATCAAATATGGACCGTTGATCAGATTTTTATCAAGATGAGATCTGGGCCATTGATTGAGGCATTGGAGATAGACTAGGAGTCCTCAACCTAACTCGACCACAGAAAAAAATTTGGATAAGGAAAATATATTGCGCTTAGTGCAAGTAGGTGGACCATTATCATTTAATGCATTCATAATCCTCTTAGTAAAGCCATGTGAACACTATGAGGGAGTTGTCTATAGTATTCATTGTCATTATTGCATTCATGATCCTTGCAATGAAGCCATGTGAAGGAGGTAGCTCAAAGCTGTGTGATGTCAACAATATCCATGTCCAATTAGTACAAGTAGGTGGACCATTGTCATTTAGTGCATTCATAATCCTCTAAGTGTGATGTCAACGGTATCCATGTCCAATTAGTACAAGTAGGTGGACCATTGTCATTTAGTGCATTCATAATCCTCTCAGTGAAACCATGTGAACACCATGAGGGAGTTGGCTATAGTATCCATTATCATTATAGCATTCATTAAATGGGAACGTTATATACAATGTCTCCAACATAGACGCAATCCTGACGTAATGTGTAGACGTAATAATAAAAATATTTTGAATTTAATAATACAAAGTTTTTAATTGAGAATTATATTTCATTTGTTGGTAAAGAGAGAAAGAAGAAATTTAGATTAGTGATAGTGTATGCTTTCATATATAGAACTAAAGCTAGATATTATTATAAAACACATAATTCCACTAAAAGTATCCTTAAATATGACTACAAAGGATAATAGCTTACTTGCACATAGTGTCTTGGTTGTGAGTAGCTAACATCTCATATTTTTCAAATGTCAAATGTAAGGGAACAAGTTAAGATCACAAAACCTAGACCGTGAAAAACATTAATCATTAATCCTTGCATCCCTAAGTTGTGTGATGTCAACATTATCCTTGTCCTATTAGTGCAAGTAGGTGGACCATTGTCATTTAGTGCATTCATAATCCTCTTAGTGAAGCCATGTGAACACTATGAGGGAGTTGTCTATAGTATTCATTGTCATTATTGCATTCATAATCCTTACAATGAAGCCATGTGAAGGAGGCAGCTCAAAGTTGTGTGATGTCAACAGTATCCATGTCCAATTAGTACAAGTAGGTGGACCATTGTCATTTAATGCATTCATAATCCTCTGAGTGTGATGTCAACAGTGTCCATGTCCAATTAGTACAAGTAGGTGGACCATTGTCATTTAATGCATTCATAATCCTCTCAGAGAAACCATGTGAACACCATGAGGGAGTTGGCTATAGTATCCATTGTCATTATTGCATTCATTAAACAAGAACGTTATATGCAATGTCTCCATCATAAACACAATCCTGACGTAATGTGTAGACGTAATAACCCTGACGTAAGGGCCTCAATAGACGCCCGACATCCACGTTTTCCAACCCTGCCCGATGTCTGTCTTTTATATATATGCATCTTTCCATGGTATCTTTGAATCTAAAGACGTAAAGTTATATTGAAAACTATAAATTATATATGTTGGATGATTTTTTCATGGTATATGTGAATAAAAATAAGTAAAGTTATATGGAAAATTGTTCGGATATATAAGAATAAATTTAATGATATATATAAAATAATATTAGGATTTACATTGAATATATGATTGAATATGAGACATAAAAATAAGAAAGTTATATGGAAAATTTCTGAATAAATTTAATGATATAAATTAAAAAGAATATTAGGATTTACATTTGAGAAAGTGTGAAATCAAAAAAAATTAAATAAATTTTCTAAATGTTATTTATACAATTTACATATATATTATAATTAGAAATTTATTTGTTTCAAATTGGTTTTGAGTTATATTTTTATTTTTTTTATATTATCAATTTTATAAATTTATTTATTTCAAATTAATTTTGAATTAATAGAATTATAAATTATTGAAATCATGAGTAATCATATTCATTTCAAATATATTGTTTTTATTTTTCAATTC
>JASDQU010100188.1:593542-626430 GCA_032191745.1 Picea mariana | reverse complement strand
CTCCTTAAGGAAGTGTACCGGGCTGCGCCACACTTTCCTAATCTTTGAAGGAACACAGTATAAATTGGTTCCTTCCAACCTACAAGTGCAATGAGGATGAGTATCCACGAGTAGTGGAACTCATAGCCCTAGTATTGTGTATATTTACAGTCCTCCAAGACATAAGTATTATAATCATAATCATAAATCTGTGTCCTAGCTAGGTTGCAGACATCTGAGTCCTGCAACCTGCCCACCTCTACCTCGGGTGAGACTTCATCTGCTTCGCAGGTGTTGCTGAAAGGGTTGGTAGTTAGGGTTTTGTTGGTGCATTGTTGAAGCATTGAACCCTGGGTCTGCCCCTATGCCAATAGAGTCTAACAATTTCCTGCCTACAAATGCTATAGGATGATCCAAATCCCCTTCTCCTGGCTACGCCATACTAGATCCCAAGGCTATGGTTGATGCATCTATATGCACATGGAATGTCTTCTCATGATCTAGAAAGACTAAGATGGGTTTTGTGACCATATTCTCCTTCAGTGTGTTCAATCCTTGATTACAACTCTCATTCCACTAGAATTTAGTATCCTTCTTAAGTAATTTCTCCATCGGGGCAGTGATCTACGCATACCCCTTGATAAATTTTATGTAATATCATGTATGTCCTAATGTGGCCCTCAGCTAATGTATTGATTTCGGTGGTGGTAAGTTCACAATTACTGTAATCTTTGCAGGATCCACGATCAAACCTTGTTTGCATACTATGTGACCCAATAGAATTCCGAAGGGTGTTCCAAATATACATTTCTTAATGTCCAAGATATTGGGCATTGCCTGCATCTTTCTAACATCACTCTAAACACCTCTACATGATTCTAAAACAGGTTGTACATTGTCTAATCATCCAAATGTAGCTCCAGAAACTGATGGATGAATTCTTTGAAGGAAGAAATGACTACTCTGGAGAAAATTGTTGGTAGATTTTTTAGTCCAAAAGGAATGACTGTGTACTGTTAGAATCCCCATTCTATTGAAAAGGTAGTCTTGTGTCGATATTCTGGTGCTATCTTGATTTGATGGTAGCCTAAGAATCCATCAGTGAATGAGTATGCTTCCTGGGCTCCCACATTTTCTAGGACTTCATATGTAAAGGGTGTAGGGAAGGGGTCATGTAGGAAAGCATCATTGATCTTTCTCAGATCTACACAAATTCTTATGCCTCCTTGATTTTTCTCCTAAATTACCATGGGGATTATCCACTCTTATTCTTCTACTGGTTCTATGATTCCTTCTTCCATCATTCTGTTGATTTCTTCTCTGACCTTCTACTTGTAGATGGGGTTCAATCTATATGGCCTCTGTCTAATAGGTATTTACTTTGGTTTGAGAGGGATCTTCATCTCTCCAAGTTCTCATCCGATACCCTTCATTTTTGTAAAGGTCGTTGGGAACAGGTCACTGTACTTGCGCAGTAATTTTGTTATCATGTCCATTGTTTGCTTATCCCAGTAGTATCCAATGCTAGCCATATTTGGATTCTCAACTGTCCCAATGTTGACTTTCTTCACCTTGATTGGCACAGCAATAACTTATTATTCTAGAGGTGGACCTTCCAATTCTCTTTCACCTTCAACTTCTTCAATTTGAATATCACGCGGATCGTCTTCCTCTGGTACTTCTTCCTACACATGGTAGTATGAAAGTAGTTCTTTGATTGTCTATTTGTTCTGTTGTTGTTATTATGTTATGAGTTCAACTTGTGGTTCCTTAATGAATATCACCCCTCTTATGTGCTTAAGCGCTGCATCTATGTTGGGGTTCTCATGCTCAAATGAGAAAGTGACTGTAAAGTTCTGTTGTAGTACTGGCCAGCTCGTAGTTCCTCTACATAGTTCTTGGTCTGTATACCAGTTTGTTGGGATGCCCTCTAAGTTGTGTACAAAATGATGAGGCCATTATTATGGGGGTGTCATTTTCCATAACACTCTTCACTTCTCCAAGTTTTCCATTGGTGCCCCTTGTCCATCGTATTTATGATGTTGGTTGCTTCCTTGTTCTGTGCCAAACCTAATGCACAATAACCACTTACATTGGTACCAGTCCTTGATTGTTTCTTTTTGTGTGCCCCACCATCTTCCAGGCATGGCCTTTAGGGAAATGTCGAGAGATAACAATATTTGAATGTCTAATACTTCATCTTCATATCTTGTTAGGAATTATTCCAAGTCGTTGATTCCATTGAAACTTGGAGGTTCTCTAACTTCTGCCCCAACCCACCTTACTGCACTGTCTATTTGGGCCCATCTTCTGGTTGAGACTTCATGTAGACAATGCTACCAATTCTCCAAACCTGTGTCTGAGTCAGAAGCACATGATGTGATACTTCTCCAACTAAGTACACCATTGACAGTTGGGTTAATGTAATCTTCGATGCGCGTGGTGGTCCGGTACAGTTGGTTAATTTCTTCCAGGTCTAAACATGTTGGTTCCACAAATATTTCATCTTCTGATGGATCTAGAGGTGCAATAACCTTGTATTCGTCGGAATCAAATGTCATCTTCCTAGTTTTCAGGTTGATTATTCCCTGATTTTCAAACACCAAATCTAATCCCAGTAATGCTGGATATGGTGTTGTGTCGTCCATGATTTCGATCACTTTGAAGTCTGCCTTAGTGCATACTCCATCCAGATCTATTGTCACTCCTTTCATCCTCCCTATTGGTAGAACTCTACGTTGGTTTTCTAACTTCAATTGGACTGGTGAGTATCCTAAGTTAGGTTCTCCCATGCATTGCCATGTTTTTTGGGGAAATACATTCACTTCAGATCCCAAATATAATATCACATTGCCCATGTTAAAATATCTGATGTTGGCATTCAATCTAAACTCTCTGTTGGTTCTCCTTCTGGAATGGAGGTGATTGATTATCCTCTATTCTAACTTGCCCTCAGAGTTTGTGGTACATCTATTTAACAAATTATGTAATTCTATAATGGATGATGGATCCTTAAATAATTGATTGCAAGATTGTAGAAATGTTTTAATAAAACTTACTTGGTTTCACAGGTGGACTTCATTGGTATGGTCCAATGTTGATGGAATTTCATATGTTGGGACGTCTTCGGTATGTTGCGCGGTAGATGTAGATGCAACATTCTGCTTGAGAAATTCTTTTCTAGCCTCCTTAAAATTCTCCTTCTCCTTTTCTACATCAAATTGCTTGGGTGGCTTAGTATTTTTCTTAATCCAATGGTGTTGTACTGGTCCTTTTTTAGTTGCATCATCTCCTGTTTTATCACCTCCATGTGTCACTATGTTTATGTTCCTTCCATCTTCTCTCGCTGCTGTAGAGATCCACTGTACATTCTGATTGTTCTGATTTTGTTTCTCTTGTATCTTCCCCAATAGTGTTGTGCAATCCTCTGTGTCATGATCTACTGCGCGGCAATACATACATGTTGCAGGTGGTAGAGGTCATTCTCTTGCATAGTTCCCTTATTGTTGGAAGTTATGGCACACTACTAGACCTCTTCCTCATCCAAAGCCTCCTATGCCTCATCCTCACCCTCTGTACCGAGCACGATCTCTGCGCGGTGTATTGTATCGAGGTACCTGATTATACTGCGAAGGGTTATACTGGGGTTGTGCAGTGTTATACTATGATTGCACATTGTTATACTGTTGCGGCACAACATTATACTGTGGTGGTGCCTGATTAAATTGAGTTGTAGCTTGACTTGTCATCATTTCAGATTACACCCTATATGTTTCTGACGTCCTTTCCCTCATCAAATCCATGGTTCTGCAGTCCTTACCATCGTGGCCTACTAACTTGCAAAAGGTGCAGTATGGTATTTCTACATCATAGGAAAATTATATGGATCATGCTCATGCGTCTTACAAATTTCACACCAGGTTCCTCCTGTCATCAATGGATTTGGAATCCGTGTTTCCATATACTATGAAAATGTTGGACATTCCTTCTTATGGTGCCATTTTGTTCTACATGTGGCACACCAAATAACTTTGTGTTTGTCCTTGCCCTTATTTTGATTGAGTTGAAAGGAAAGATTCTTCATATCCTCCTTCAACTCCTCTATAGATGGATTTGTCTTGTGGTACTGATTCTCCTCCATTTGCAAGGATTCCTATAGAGCCTCTGCTTGAGATTGGAATTTATGTTGTCTGATTGGGTATTTTAGGTGTGGTAACAAAGAATTCACAAATAGATGCCTATGTTTCATGTCAGTCATGGCATACCTCAATTTCCCTTTTATACGTTTAAATCGTTAGTCAATTTCCCGAACAGATTCTCTTGGTTTCTGTCGGATTTCTATCATCTCGTTCATGTATTGATCCTCTGATCTTAGCTTCTGGAACTCATTAATCAGTAATTTCTTAATTTCTTTCATTGTCCTTGTCATCCCAGGTGCATTGTTTACCTCTAGACTCATGTACCAGTCTAGTGCGCGGTCTCTTAGTGTGATAGCTAGTTGTGCAAGTTTAGTATCTTCATTTGTGATTTGTTTTGATTCCCATATCTTTGCACAAATGAAAAAGTGTTTCTCAGTGTCTTCTATTGCCTCTCCTCGAAATTAAGGTAACTGAATGGTGGGATCATGTCCTTCCATCCTGAATGTTGAACTGCTACCTCTGCACGGTGTAGATACTTGACTAATGCTCCCTGAACTGGATCCCCTAGTTATTGTTCCTTATGTATATGTACTTCATGTTGTCTTCCTTCTTCCAAAATTCAGTTGTCTAAACGGTGGTGTTATTTTTGGTGTGTTAGTCGCACATGGGTTTATGGGTTCCACACTGACATTAATATGGATAGGATTACTACCTTCGATTCCTACTCTTGGACCTCTCATCTTCCTCTCATATGTTGCACACATGATTTCCTCAATCTACTCCACATCCTGGAGATCCTCTACCTCCTCTTCATCACTTCCCAAGCCTTCCCTCATGGCTATGGATCTCTTCTTGGTGTTCACCTTGTATTGGTAGGGTACTCCACTGTGCGTCTTTCTAGTTGTTGCCATGATCCATTTGATCTGGTCATCGTCCATCATGATTGGCTCCAAGGCTTCATCATTCTTTCCTTTATCCCTTTCTCCTTCCATTTCTCCTTTTTTTGTCAGTGCTTCCCCCCTTCCCCCATGCACACAAGGATTTTAGTTGTATGATTCCATTGTCATTACACTTTTGTTATAGAGAAATATTTTAATAGAAGTATACAACCATCTAATATACCTTCCTCGAGGTCCACGTAGAAAATCTTGCTCTCTTGTGTTGTACGACTTCACGGTATCTACTGCAAATTCTGTTATAAACCCTTCTACAATATTGTCGAGCCAAAAATCTACTGCGGGGGTGAATTTGTTGTTCACCTAATGTAATTGCGCGGTCTGAACCAAGTTCCACTCTAGATTTTGGATCCAATTTGTTGCATGTTTGTCTTTCAACCTCAATATCCACTCCTACAATAAGTGTGGAAAATCACAGAAAAAGACTGCATGCAGATCAGTAAACACATACTTCTCAAGATATTTGCGCGGTGTTACTCTAGGGTTTTTGTTATCTTTCTGCGCAAACTCTATCTCCTTTGTATTCAACTAGCTTTCGATCTCTAATTTTGTGGGATTCCACGCTCTCAACATCCCCTTCTAGCGGTGCATTATCTCATCTTCTTATCGTCCGATTCAGTCTTCTTTTGACATGCATTCTGCAGATCTTACATTCTTTTAATAGGTTTTCAACAGATCAACCACTCTTTTGGAAGATCTTCAACAGATCTCATCCACTCAATCCTATGATGTTCCTCCCAGTAGCAAAATCATTTTTTGGTTGCTTATGTGAGTTATACCTTTAACATGATTGACCCAGGTTCAAGTCTGTTAGGGATCCAACAAAGCCTCTAAAACTATCGGCCCTCCTGGTAAACCAGAAGGAAACGCAGTACAAAGAGTGCATTGCACAGTCTCACTCGAGATAGTTCTATGGGTGGTTTCAGCCTGGGAATGAGTGGGGATCTGGGATTGTACTATGTGATATTCAATTCATTACTATATCATTCATCTATCTTAGTTATTCTATCATTCTTTATTCATGCATGTAAATCAACAGATCTAACTACTTCATAAAAACATTCAGCTAAGATCTAACCATTGAAAGCAAAGACATAAACAATAATCATCCCACATAAAACATGAGTTACCATGGTTCACCCCCTCTTGGGATACGTCTATAAATATTTGGATCTTAAGCTCTTTAATTATGGTTATGTTAGATATGGCGTCACACGCACTACAACTCCGTTCATACATTCATGAAATAAACTCCTCGACCTTTATGAGGTTGACTAGATTGCACCAAGCTCCTCATCCTATGATATAACCCTCAAGGTCTAGTTACTTTTCCCTCCCACGGCTCAAAAAATTACAAAAAGGCATCTGATTACAGTCATGTTATCGACCCGTTACTCTATCTCACGTGAGTAACACTCAATCCCCAAAACAACAATGACATTGAACCCCCCCTAGACCTCCTAGGTGTCTATTTATATCTATTCTTGGCTCATCGGCCGTTACATTCTCTTACCAAAACCCTAACCTTGTTAGGTCTTCTTACATGCTAGCCTTGCACGCTTTTCTCCTTTGCATGTGTGTTTTCATCTGCTACTTTTCCTACCAGCTGTCTTTCTTTCCCTTCTTCTTTGATGCATGCCTCGCATGATTTTCTGCCAACTGTCTTTCCTCCATGTCATGCCTTTTCCCCAAAATGGGCCTATGCCCAACAAACATACCTATGCTCAATGCAAGTAAGTGCATGTGGGGCATGGACACTCGAGGGGATTTTTCCTCTTAGGGTACAAGGTGTCAAGCTACAAGCGATATATAAAAGGATCTGCTTGGTTAGTGATGTAAATTTTTTAGGTAAGAGGATTATAATGATGAAGTGGGAACCGACAATAGGATCAATACTGCAAGCAGGATGATCGAATGCGATTACATCTTAACTCCAAAGAATGTCCTTTTTCATAGATTTAGTCCCCTAGGCCTGAAAAAGTATAAAATAATACCTAGCAGAACTCTTCTAGCCAATGGTGACTAGAGTATTCATTTTTCATAAGTGGTCTACTTGGTCTGAAAAAGGGTTAAACTTATACCAAATAAAATTCCTTTCAATGGTGGAACCTGGTGGCAAAGGCATGTCCGAATCCCCTATGTAGTCGATCCTGCCGTAAGGGTAGTCGTCAATGGATATGAGCTATCAATGCCACCAGAGAAATAACTCATCATTGTAGACCATTTAAAGCCATTTAAGTACTTTTATTTGGTATAAGTTTAACCATTGTAACGGTCAAAATGCCTGTGAGTAAGAATATGGCATTTGAACACAAATTCATATATGAACTATAAGGAACTCTCGGTCCTATGGAATAATTTCTACATGGGAACCAAATAGCATAAAGTTTCTAACTAGGGCACCCATTTTTGGTAAGCCCCTACCACTTAATAAAAACACTTCTAGTAGTAGTAAGAATGTTATGTGTCACTATTAAATGGGTTTGTACCAAGGGTCTATGCATCACGGTCATAGGATGATGCAAGAGTGCAAAATGGAGTGACAACCTATCATATATGCCTTTGAAAGAATATACATGTTGAAGGCATGAATGGGTGGTATGATGTTCGAAACCCTAAAACATCCTGGAAAAAACCACCAAAAACCAAATCTTTCCACTGCACTATTAGCCCATAAGGTCAAAAATTAGCACAAATTATAGGAAGTGGGTAAACAATTTCTGCTAATAGTAAAAATAGACCATTTTACCATACAATTAGAGTTTTTTCACCCACATAGTGCATTTTAGGCCATTTTCCCCACGATCTTCAAGTGTTGATTGTAGGAGATATGATCAAAAAAATTAGCAACCATTTGGACCAAGTAATTTCCCATCCCCTCTACTTCAATTTCAAAGGTTTAAATTTCAATTTTAGGCCCCATTTTTTTAGTATTAGAGGGAATAATATGGAAATTAGGGCATATGTCAGTGAAAGTTCTTTGGGTCAAATATATTACTCCATATACATAGGAAAAGTGAAGCATGCCCACGTATATGCATCCCTATATGCGATTGTTACCAAGTTATCCCGCGTACAAGTTTGTGAACACATTTGTGAAAGGTTTTAACTAAAAAGATGGCTTCTCTTTTGCAGGATGTTGATTGAATGGAGGGAGAGGGAGCATGAAGAGATAGATGTAGTAGTGGGAAGGGATGCAAGAGCCTAACAAGATTTAAAAATATGTGTCTTTTATAAATTTCGGGTTCTCAAGGGAATGAGGGCTCAAGTGAGGTTACTCCAGTTGCTAGTAAACTACTGGGATCCAGAGATAGAATTCTTCAACCTCAATGGGAAACCATTGAGGATTGAATTGAACGATATATACTTCATCATAGGATCGTCTCGCTGAGGAGAGGTAGAGAATCTCAAGGCCCGAGGGGTTGGGGGTGGTATGACCATGGAGGAGTACATTTCCACCCACTGTGTTGCAGGCACAGATAAAGTAGGGAGCCAAATCCCAATCAGGGTGATCGAGAACCTGAGCTTAAATATCATCGTTCTTGTACTTACACAGATTTTTTGGGTCGACCTCATTGCACCAGGCATCAAGGCCACTCATGTTCTGTTTGATGGAGTGTTTAGGACCCATTGTTTGTGACTGGTGTACCTCATTGCTGGCTAACATGAAGAGCTAGTTGATGGATTGCAAACAAGGGAAAATTATAAATTTTGGATTTGCATCCATTATTTGTAGTTTTTTATTTGAGAGGGTTCCAGCCTTGAGCCCTAGAGTAGAGATTAATCCACATGGACAACATGATCCATCCATGTCATGGTGGATCGACTTAATGAGGTGGATAGAAGGTGGTAGGGTTACAACCCCCTACAATGATGAGTTCTTTCTCTCGTGGAATTGATAGCTCATATCCATTGACGACTACCCTTATGGCGGGATCGACTACATAGGGGATCCAGACATGCCTTTGCCACCAGGTTCCACCTATAGTGATATTGGTAAGAAATCCTTTTATATATTTCATTTTTTTTTGTTTTTCAATAAAAATAAAAAACACGAATATTTTTGTATTGTATCAAGTATTAACTATTTCTTTGTTACGCAGATGTAGGTCTATGACAACCAAAGGGATTCCCATGACATCGACGAAGGGGATGAGGATATGATCATGCGAGAGGAGATGCAAAGAGAGTAGTGAAAAATGTGTAGGGGAACCTGTCTCGATTGACACATAGGATTCCTATGGTTTAAGTGGAGGATCTTCCAAAGGTGATGCAGCAACAGGTGTTGGGTGTACCCTGTGCGTGGGTGTGACTCTTTCTGTGTCTCAAAAACATCATAGTTTTCTATCATGATATGCATCCGATGCCACAGGTGTATATTCCATGGTCATTATATACCGGCCATATATGTATCTTTAGGGTGTGAAGCCCATTTTGTACTATGACACCATAATTTTTTCAACTTGAAAGGATGAAATATAAAATAAATGGTCTTCGACTTTACTTAGATATGTTACAATGTGTAAATGAATGTGTTTTCTTTTCTTAGTTATTTGACAAATTCAAATATAAAATATGATTAACATATGCATTGGATACATGATTAGAACTTCTAGGTATGTGATTATAAATAAGAAAATCAAAGTATCGTTCCAAAAGTCGTACACGTAGGAATCGTAAGAGTAGACTAGGATCTCGCACGTGATAATTGTCGTTTAACTAACATACAACTAATTGGAAGTACATGAGAACCTATAAATATTGAACACCATGTGAAATGGCACCGCGTAATAGCTCTATAAAAGTGCTATACTCAACCAAATTATTCATTGATGGCTCCAGATGAATGCCACTTGAAGACACCAATTGACCTTCAGGTGAGTAACTGACCCAAGCAATGGAAGCCATGTTTCACATATGATGACTAGCACTGTCCATGAATCCTAAGTAAATTGAAGACTCTGTTGACATCTTCCAACCAAGGGAAAACTTGATAAGCAAGACAATGACACGAAAGAAAAGATATATATACACTAAGATACACTAGTATACAAAAGTTCACGCCTAATATTTGAGGGCTCAAGCGTAATACCTTTTAAGGTGGAGCCCATTTTTGGGCTCATCCATAATATTCCCTTCATAATATTCCAATTCATAGGCTCCTTTATATAAGACACATCGTACAATATAAGGATCATGCCACATGGGGTTGAACTTTCCTACCCCAAATGGTTCTTTGGCTTGGTCATACAGGAGAACCAAGTCACCATCAGTGTACTGCTAAGGATAGAAAGACCTATAATTTTGAACCTTAACATGTAATTTATTCGCTTTGATAGTAGTAGAGGAATATTGACGCTAATCATCGAGACACTCTAGGTGTACGGGGTGTTCTTCAAGATAAGATGGCTAAGGTAGGATCTCAATTTCCAACTTGAGGGAAGGGATTTCACATTCAATCGGAAGAATCGAATCCACACCATGTACTAATTGAAAATGAGAGAAACCAGTGGAAGTATTTACTGAGGTTTGATATGCCCAAAGTGTAGGGTAAAGCATCATATGCTAGTCATATTTACTCTGGATGAAATTTTTTTGCAAGATGGTCTTGAGATATTCATTCACCGCCTCTACTTGTCCATTTTCCTAGGGATAGTAATGGGAAGAATGACCGTGCTTAAACCCCATTTTTTATGCTAACTCTTTCATCATTTCATTTTGAAAGTGATTTCCATGATCAGTGACAATCTCTCTTGGGATTTCGAAATGGGATATAATTTGGTTGAATATGAAGAATGTTGTAGTCTTACCATCGAATTTAATGGTAGGCATGGCCTCTACCCATTTAGTAAAGTAATCCATGACCACAATGATATGTTGGTTCCCCCTAGTTGAAGCTGGGTTACAATCCATAAAATCTACCCCCCACTTGGTGAGGGGACCAACAGTGATGGTTGGGTAAATATGGGTTGGGTGCAAGAGGATTTTTCGAGCGAACACATAGCAAGGGTGACACTTCTTGACCGCTTCAACACAATCTTTAAAAATTGACAACAAAAAATAATTGGCTCGAAATATTTTTTGGGTTGTCGCAAGCCCAGATAAATGACCATCGAAAGCCCCACTATGGCATTCATTGAGAGAAAAATCACCTTCCCTCTGAGTCAAGCAAAGACATAAAATATTATCGATTCCTCGACGATACAAAGTGTCATCGATGATAAGGTAGTTTTTAGCCTGATGACGTATACGTCATTGATCGTCTCTCAACAGATGATGGGATAGCTTCAAGGTTTGAATATAAATTAAAATGTCTCCATACCAGGGGTCCAAAGATAATATAAGGAATATATCTTCATCCATGAACGAATCGTCATGAAAAATGTCCTCATCTAGTCGAGGGAATTATGATATCAACTCAGAAAAAACTAGTGATTGCCGAAGCAAAATCGAGATCAAATTCTTGCAAAATAAAAATACACTTATTGTATTCCCCCCCTATCATATTCCTGGTGAGGACATATTGAAATGGATTGATATCCTCAACTACAATATTTTTGCAAATTAATATATAATATCGTAATATTTGAACCGCATGTACAGTAGCCAAGGCTAGTTTCTCTACGTGAGAGTATTTAAGCTCAGGACTGACTAGGTTTTGACTTAGATAGTAGACAATGTGCTCATGGAGCTCATCGTCCTCCTGAACCAGAACCATACCAACCATCCCTTTGGACGTGACGATATAAATAAAATAGTCTCTACTATAGTCTGGAGGCTTCAACAGAGGTTTCAATACCAAATATTTCTTAAGATCATCGAAATATTCATGGGCTCACTCATCCCATATAAACAGAGTATCCTTCTTCAAAATATGCATGAAACCTTTAGTTAAATTGGCATAGTTCACTATGAACCAATGTAGGAAATTATCCTTCCCCTGTAAATCTTGAAGTTATCGAATGTTGCGCGGGGGACATAATGGAAGTATTGCCTCAACCTTCATAGGATCTACCATGATCCCATGCTCAGACACTAAGAATCCTAAAAGACGGCCAGACCTAATGCAAAATATGCACTTGTGAGGGTTCAAATGAATGCGACAATAACGACATATCTCAAATACTAATTGAAGGTGAGTGGAGTGATCTATTCTCTTGCGAGACTGAGAAGCAAGATCATCTAGGTAACCTTCGAAAATATGCTTGAGATCATGAATAGAAATGGTCATGGCACGTTGGAAGGTTGCACTGGCGTTCTAAAGGTCGAAAGGCATCTTTTGGTATGAAAAATTACCCCAAGGACAAATAAACGTCATCTTATGTTGATCCTTGGGCTTGATTTAAATATGATTATACCCTGAAAATTCATCCATAAAAGAAAATACTTCACTTCCTACACACTCATCAAGAATCTAGTCAATGAAAGGATTCGAGAAGGTATATTTAGGGAAAGCCTTGTTCAGGTCTTGAAAATCCATACATATGCAAATGGTTCCTTGTTTTTTATTCATGGGAACGGGGTTGGACACCCATTCAGTCAAGGGAACCAGGTAGATGAAACCAACATTAAGAAACTTCTCTACCTCTACCTTAATAGCAGGGGCCTTCCTAGGATTAACAGCTCTAAGACGTTGTTGAATAGTTCTAGCATCCACATAGGTATTAATATCATGTTCAACAATGTTGGGGTCGATCCTTGACATCTCTTCATTTGACCAAGCGAATACATCACAAAATTATTTGAATAGATCGGTGGAGATATGAATTTCTTTAGGTCAACAATCCGCACCGATATATACATTCTCAATTTTGCCAGGAATTCAAGAGATTTCGATCGTGATGGTAGGAGAAACATTCTCCATGTTTCCTTCGGCATTGATACCAAATGCATTAGGACTAGCATGTGCAAAGGAAAATTGATCAATCGTCACTAGTTTCCCTTTGTGAGGAAAACATAAAGTGCGGAAAATGGATGACATGATTGTTTTCATGTCATAATTTTAATTACACCCTAGTAGTAAATTATAGTTGAGGGGAGCATCAACCACCTCGACATCAACCTCCACCTTCTTCCCACCTAACTGGACTAGAAAAGTGGGAAGAATTATGTGGGGTTGAAACGAACACTCATAAAATGATGTCAACATAGTCATATATTGGGATAGAGTCGGAGATCCAATGGTTTTCCAACATTTTAGGTACATCATGCACGTCGCAGAACCTTCATCAATTACAATGTGTTTGATGGTAATTTTCATGTACTCCACATGGATTTGAAAGGCCACGTGGTAAGGTAAGCGAGGCCTAACATCCATGACTTCAAACTTAATAACCTTCAAGCTACAAGGGTATAGAGCTCCTAAAGAAGATAACAAGGAAATCCTCTGTGAAGGACACGTCTGGAAAACCTCCAAATCTGACATCGTACAAAAGGTTTGACCCAAATATTCAACAATCAAATAGTTCTGGGAAGCTCTAGAATTAGGATTGTGGGTAGAGTGCTTTAGTACTCCTTTCGGAATATGATGTAGAGGTTAAGGATTTTCTATCTTCAAGGGTGTTTCAAGAGGAGGAGGATATTCTGGACCTAAAATAGTCGATGAAGAATCGTAATCACGAGATAGAGTGGCTACATCAATATGAGACTTGACCATATTGACACATAGATGTCCACCTTCATGTGTCAAGGGGTTTTGACTCTTGATCGATTCATTTCTAGTTTTGGAGGTCCCCAAGGCCATGTGTTTATTATGAAAAAATCGATTTGTCATCATAGAGGGCGGTTGTGATAAGAGCCTTGAGGCTTCCTCAGTTTTGGGTCATAGGTGGGTAAGGTGATGATCTTTACAAAGTTTACAAGGAAACTTCACCTTATGTTTTTCTTTCTTCCCCTCACCATAATTATTATTCAATCTATCATTGTTAGTGTCATCCTTGGATTTTTTATTATTTTTCCCACCCTTAAGATTATTACCATGTCCTTTCCTTCTATTCCCTCCTAGTTTCTAGTTACCATTTGGGTTAGCCGACGACTATACAGAATGCTACAGGATGGCTTAGAGACAAATATTTCAACTGGTTGGCCACCAAATCTATAGACTTAGAATTTGCAGAGCCTATGATGCCATCGACATGAGTCCCGTGCTTTTGTTTAGGGTCATAGTTCGACTGCGACACATCAATAATAATTACATACAACATCTCAGATTGAGCATATATGAGGTCCAATTGTTGTTCTTTTAAAATATCTTCTTCCTCGGATGTTACTTCGGAAGTAGAGACATCCTTCAAAATATAAGGAAATAAGGACTTAAGGAGACACTCCAATAGAAAATCTAGAGGAATGTAGGATTTGATCAACCTGTTCTGTCTATGACACTCTTGGATATGGTCCAATATATATGTGGCTTTATCTTGGAAGAGGGCCGACAAAAGTTCTATGTCAACATCATACCGAATCGACCACTAGAAGTGGTTGAGAAAGACCAAAATCATTTGATTAAAGTTTTTTTATGTTCCCCCTAGTAGCTCAATGTACCATTTTGCGGCGACCCCTGTGAGGGTAAGTTGAAATAGCCTCAAATGAATATAATCATCATTTAGGGAGTTAGACGAGCACCAAATATGAAAAGTAGTGACATGATCACCCATATCCTCACCATTATTACCTTTGAATTTTGGAATTTCCGAAGGAAGCTTGGTGGGGATGGGGTGACATAATGGATCATGATGCACAGGTTCATTCATTAATCTTGAAAAATCTAGCAACTTAAGCGTGGTCAGGAAAGGGAGTCGTGGTTGCGAAGTCTAAACCCATGCTCCTAGGAAATATTGGGGTTGAGGAATTGCAAGCCATTAAGGGTTATGGTATATTCCATGGCCATATTTGGTATGATAATATCCTCCTCCAAACCAATTGATAAAAGGTTGTATGGGCACCATACCTGTGGAAATGACATAATGAGGGTTATATATTTTCCCCCCAGTCGAAGGGTCTCTAGGCTAGCAATTTCCCATAGTGTGAAATTGACTCCATCCATATGAAACTCCGAAGGACAGAGGGAAATTCTCCATAATAAATGAATTTGTCAGAATCGACATGGAGGAAGAGGGGATAAAGTATGGAATATAGGAAGTAAATTGTTTTCCTAGTTGAACACTCCATCCAAGAGCATTGAGACTAGGATTAGGCCCTGAAGAAAGAGGATACCAACCTCCAACTATAGGATTCATTTGGGGAATATGGCCTCCACCAAATGAGAGAATATCATTTGGAAGAACCATGCCCCCAGGTGCAAAACTAGGATTCACATTAGCCGTTGGAATCAAGGATGAGAATTGCGATGTCATGTCGGGCATACCAAAAGAAAAGGGATTAGAGACCAAAGGTATTCACTGGGAATTGTAACCTAGATTATCAAAAATATATCTGAAAGGGTTTGTTCCTATGGGTTGATTATAACCTAGGGATTGGGTAGCAGTAAAGACGGGGATCTTCGAAACCCTAACCATCGAGGTTGAAGGAGTCGAATGGATCCCACTAATCATGGAAGATATAGAAGTTGAGGGACTCCATGTGACATTCAGGTTTAACTTAGTACTCATAATTAGATGATCACAAGTCTGGGAGGTGGAGATATATCTACCACATTTGTTAACTTTACGCCTTTTAGAAGGCAGCTTCGGTAAAGACTCAAGATGTGGTGGTAGCTTCAATAAACGGTGAGATCTGTGAAGAGGTTGGTCTTGCTCCAAGATGACTCAAGACTCGAGATATAAAACCAAATCCTAGGGACAACTAATAATCAAAAGTACACCAAAATAAAGAAAAATGTCAATGCACACAAACAAGTTATAGTGGTTGAAAAGGGGCCTCTCTCACTAGAGTAGGTATGTCTCACCCAAGAGGGGACTGAGACTCCCTTCAAAATATTGGAGGTATCAGAATAATTTATAAGGTCCCTCATGCGCTTAACAACATAGTCGGTCAGATCCCCAAGAGAGGAAATCCTCCATAAAGGCTATGTGTTTTCTGACCCTTATCTGACTCAAAGTACTTGCAGAATAACCCCTGCAAGTAACCTTTTTGGATACCTAAGCCAAGAAACTAGATCCACCACAATATAACCAATGTGTAGGTGAATAGTATTAAGTTTGGTCCACCATATGGGTAGGGTAATAAATCCCGAAATCTTGAAAGCATTGCCTCTCATGAAAGTAAAGGTACTATAAATACCCCTAAATACGAATAGAACCCCAAATATTTCTCTGATTCTAAGAAGGTATTAGAGGGATATATTTGAAACCAAATTTGCATGACCGTGTGCTTAACTCTGGTGTGATTGGAGCCTCCCGACGTCACTAATTACACAATGGGTTTCACCATTCCCTGGTCAGAAACATATGTTTAGTTTAATAGCCTTGGATAAGTTTACTCACAAAATCCTATTCCAAGGCCCTATGTCATATACTTGTTTGTGTACCATGAAAAATAAACTTGTTTCTAATCAATTTCAATTAATCAGTGTTAATTTTAATGGATTATATTTACTCAAGAGGTGCGGTCATGAAACTGATGGTATTACGACTCAGCATATAAAAAGAAGGAAATATAAAAGCACTAGTAAGCACTAGTCTTGAATTTCAAAGAGATGGTATGCTTCTAAATGCATATTTTCCAATGCAATCTCTACAATTTCAATGAAATGTAATCTCTCCACATGTGTCAAAATCAATGCAAAGTAGTCAAAAGAGAAAATGACATAATGAAAAATGAGAAAATGTTTATTTATTTATTTTTTATATAAAGAAAATAAAATGCAAGGATTGAATAGAAACTTCACAGACAGACCCTACTGCAAGAAAAAAGAGACAATCCAAGAAGGATACCAAGAAGCAAACACTCATACCAATGTGCAAGGACAACCAATGAAAAATATGGTAAGAAAGAATACCACCCAAAATTTCAACAATAAAAAGGCTTCCTATCACTCTGTAGGCACTTAAAAGTCAGGAAAGAGACCCAAAAAGACTCATCAACCAACCAAACTCACCCAAAAAACACCAAACTCAGCCAACAAGACTAAAGAGTTGATGTATGCAATTGTTTGAGAAAAACTCATGTATATACACACCCTAAAGGAAGACAACTCATGTATGTATGCATCTCTAAAGGGAAAAAACCACGCATACCCAATAAAACACTACCAAGGCAACGGTTAAGCAAAGAAACTCAGATGCAAAGTAAAATAGGTTTTCAAGAAACATGCGACAAGAAAAATCAAGCAAACAAAGAGAAAATAAAGGAAAAAAACACTTCAAACCCCCCGAAAGAAGATCATCCCCAATATGGTCACCAATTTTGTTACAAGGAAAATCTCTCTATGGCATGGGGTAAACCACAACAGATAGAATGACAAGCAAAAACCAACTATAATCCCAAGTATCCTATATAAATGAAATGCTAACAAGACAAGGCCAAGAGCCTACTGCGTTTGGACGTTCAATGAAGAACACTATTGAGCACGCAACTCAAATATTTATACCTTCAACTTGTCCTCAACAACCAATATATGAAAGAATATGATGATAATATATAATTTTAGCGTATATACTAGCATAATCCATTAGAATACATGACAAATACGCCCATGGAATATTAATTAAAATATTTGCAAGACATCAATTGGATGAGAAAAGATTATTTCTATTAAAATAATTAGAAGAATTATATAGGTGACAAAATTCTGTAACAACACATATCGGAACCGAGAAACTAAGTCCCTCCTGTTGGGCCTCCACCACTTCAATCCTCCACCAAATACAGACTCATATAAAGGAGTCAATGAGGTTCTCCATCATAAATAAGGAAGAGCTTGGGGGTTGAACAAGGAGTTCAAACTTTCAAGGACAAAGGGATGCAGACTCAATATGAAGTGAAATTTCTCCAGAGTGTCTTTTCTGTCAAATTTGAATTGTTCCATCTCCTCAAGGCTTGGATATGGCTCAATTTATAGTCTTGAAATGGAACTTAAGGGCCGATCTGGAGCATTTTGAGTATATGGAAGGTCAAGGATCATGGATCTCGTGGCATGGCATGGAAACCTAACATAATTTTTACTTTTTAGCACCAAACCCGATGTACACAGGTTGTAGAGGAGAAAACATATGTATACACGTGTTGTATAACTGATAGGGCATGTATATGTGGGAAAACAAGATTTTTTGTTTCTAGAAAGTACAAAAGGGGACTTCAAGTTTGCATAGGGAAATGGAAAGGCCATCCAGAAAAATTGCACGGGGTGAGGCAAAATTTGTTGTAACAACAAGAAGCTACAAGTTGTCCCCATTTAAATGAATATTAAAATAAATATTAAGGATATTGTTGGTAAATTTGGCCCCAATGGAATAAAAATTAAAAAATAAATTGAATTTTATTTGGGTCAAATCAGCCCTAAAAAGAGCATGCCAGATCTAGTATAAATAAGGCACCTAGGAGTTCATTTTTTATATAAACTCAAGTTATTTTTATATGAGGTAAAAAATGAGATCTGAGGAAAATGTTAGAGGTAAGATGAAGTGAAGAAGGGAGAAATTCTAATGGAGGATGAAGTCTTGTGATGATGTGTTCTAAGGTATGTTATTTAATGGTCATCTTACCATATTCGCTTTAAAAATGTTTCCAGAATGATTCAGATAGAGAAACTTATAGGCTATTGAGAAGACATATCAAGGTAACTTTAGTAAAAATTTAAGCTTCTAGTTCGTTGTATTTTTGGCAATACACTCTGTGGGAGATAGGGTTTTTGACTAGTCGTGAAACTAGTCTCAAACAGGTGTTCTGAGAAAAATAATCATAACTTCTTCATAGAGAATCCAAATTTTATGAGACCAATTGAATTGGAAAGAGTACAATATGTATTATGTTTTTTTTACATTTCAGAACCATATTTCAAATACTCATCACATGGAATTATCTACAAGTGCACTCTCAAGAATAGCCCAAAATTCACCAAGGTCTTCCATTTTTTCTATAACTCCTTTTCAGGGATGATTCATGAGTGAAACTTAGAGGAATTTAAGAGAATATATTAAAAATGATTGGGTACAAGTTTTAGACCTTTATTCATTATAGGTATGGAGTTAGGATTTTTTAAAGTTAGGGTCTATGACTAATCCAAAAACTAGTCCCGCTAGACTGAGGTAAAGCTTGATGAAGATGTTATTCTCTTGTTTTTTAAGATGAACAAGTTATGAGGGTATTTGATGGTATGCACCAGGTTTCTCACATGTTGAAAGGTATGGTTATCTATTTTTTTTTAGGTTTGTATCTTGGTGATTTGGCACATGCCTAAGGCATGTATTGGAATATTGTTTGAGGTATATACATTTGTTTTTTTGGTACATGCTTGAGGCATGTCTTGGACGCCCTTTTGGTACATGGATGCATATGTTTTAGATACATATATTAGATGGTTTGGAACATGATTCGGGCATACTTTTGGCATATGGTTTGAGGATCATCTTAGATATTTGGCACATGGTTTGAGATGTACTTTGGTATATGTTTACATGTTTGAAACATATCTCGATACATGGTTCATGGATTTTATGGTACATATCTGAGTACATGGTTGATGGATTTTATGGTACATGTTTTAGTACACGTTTGATGGATGTTTTTGAATTTATGGGCTGAATCAGGTTCTAACTATAGGATTACCAACAACCCTTTGACTATCGGTCCTTCTGGATACCAGAAGGCAACAAAACACACAGAGTGCACTATGCAGTCTCACCCGAGATGGATTCAATGGGTGGTATTAGGAATCAGGTGTCTACAACCATGGGATGGTATGTGCTTCTCTCTTAGGGGCATTAGATCTACTCAATTGTTATCCCTCGAATACCCATTTATTATTCTAACCCTAGATGGATCTTATTTTTTACCAGTGACACAATTATTCTAACAGAAATTCATTAACCATTATAACAGAATATACCCAATGACATATATTCATTTACTGTAACAGGAGATTCATATTTGAATACTAACTATGATATTCATCCATTTAGTGTTGTCCTACATAGTTCATCAGGTTATCCTTAGTGCGCATTATCATTTCCTTTATCATTTTAACATGTTCATCATAAAACTCATTAAAGAAGATATAACCACAAGTACTGCAAACATTCACACATATCCCAGATATATTATGGTTCACCCCCTCCTGGGGCTACGTCCACAAAGATGAGTCGCTTCAGTTCTTTATTAATCTTCCTACAAAATTTAGTGTTGCACACGATACATTTCTTCCTCCATTACAATTGATCTCCACGGATCATGATACTATTAAAAAAAGATAGAACAAATCTTTGAATATGCATAGACTAACAAACTCTAGAAATTAGAAAAAAAATGAGAACTTCTAACCTACAAACCAACCAACCTCTTCCACTATCCTAATACATTCTACTTATAACAAAAATGGGACAAATACCTTACAAAATCCATAACCCTAAGTGGATTAGGTTTCTCCACTTTCCAACAGAGTCAATCTTGGCTAGTCCACAATCCAACCTTTCTCCAAGTCAGCACTTGTCCAATTTCCAACTGCTCCGCAACAGTTTGTCCAATTTGTAACTTCTTTTCCTTGATGTTAGTTTTCCTCTATTTCTGGAGCACTCCCCTTTTTTCGGGGTTTCCTTATATTTTCTTATTTTTTCCTTGCTTTCTTCAAAATTCCTTGATTATCTCCCAAAATTGGCCTATGCCAATAGGCCCCCAACACTAACATCATGACTCATTCCGAGTCACTCACTGACTCCTACATCTTTCACTGCCTGTGCCAGTGCTTCATACATCTTTGTTTCTTATTGTTATTGACCCTGATATTGGTTCCTCTTTTTCTCCATGGCTTCTACCATTTTCGCGATGACTGGAGGTTTCAATATTTCTCTCCCCTCCAAGCCTATTTGTTCCACTTTCGATTTAGCTGCGTTGATATCCATGACCAACTTCTCATCCTTTCCTACAAAGGCTCCAATTGAGCCTACCTTGCAATCTTCTCTGCCTGCACTACGTTTTCTTCTGACTGTAGACTCTTCATTTCTACATTTGTCTTAATTTTTTCAGGCAATGACATCGTCTTCTGTCTCTGTTTCGAGTCTCCCATTGCTACTTGGACCCTATCCTCCTTTCCTTACATCTCCTACAAGCTTCCATATTCTTGTAATTGTGTCCACATTTGGGAAATTTTCTCCAAGAACTCTGTCATATTTTGTATATCCTGTGTTATATTCTCCGCAGATGATGTTGCATCTTGATCTCATTGTGGCCTTACTTCTAAGGGAGTAGTGGGTATTTTGCGCTCCTCCAGTTCATTTATTTGGTTCTTATATTTCTCCAAATCCTGAGCTATTTTATTCATCTTTTATTCTGATGATACTTCCTCTCCTCCTGTGCTATCCGGGATGGTTTGAAACACTGTGCCAATGTGTCTCTCCATATCTTCCATATTCTTTTACACTAAATTCTTCTCTTTCCCTTCCTGGGTAATTTCATCCTTCAATTTTTATGTTCTTCTGCTGTGTTGTCTGTAAATTTGTCGCAACCGATCTTGCTCTGGACTGGATTTCCTGCGTGACACTAATCTGTAATCTGTACAGCACCTTTGTCAAGATATTGGGAAATTCGAAGTCCAATATCTCTATATCCTTTAGAGTCTTTTGTGTTTCATCCTCATCAATGTACAACATATCAGGTGTTATAATTAAATTTGCGCTCCCCTGCATTGTGATATGCATTGTTTCCCCTATTGGCATTCCTTCCATAGTATTTACTGGTGTGTATTTTTTTCACTGATCTACTCTGATCTTTAATTGTTCCAACGTATTTTTAACCTCCTACGCCTGCTCAATAATTGAATCCCTATGCTTCTCGGCATTCTCCCAAGCCTCTGATAACTGATATTCAATGGTTTTAGCTACTAATTCGACATCGTATGTTGTTAGTGATATGTGAGGTGGTGTCCTATGGGCCTTCACCTTCTTCCTTTAGCCACTTTCTTTCTCCCAGGTTATCTTATTTTGGGCAGCTCTTGGCTCAGATGTCTCTGGAATGTGTGTATCCACCGATGTCTCCTATCTAACTTCTTCTTCCACAGGTATATACTGTGTCTCTATCCTCATTTTTTTTGCACGCGCCTATTATATTGTATATCTCGGTGTCTGCTCTGTGCGCGGTGGATCCTATGTGGAACCACCCTATGTTGTATTCTATGTCCTTTTTTTCTTTTGAGGTGGGTTTCTTCCCCCCACTTGGCCTTGTGTTGTATTCTTATTTTTTCTCACACCATTTATGCATGTTTGTTGTGCAGGGATTGTTTTGTCTTGCGTCTAAGTCTATAATGTTGGCACTCTCCTTGGATTTACTAGCACCTTCCGTGCATTAGGCCACTCTTGGACCTACATTTGGATATCCCGCATTGCCATGCAGTAGCTCAGTTGTAACCATTCCTTTGTTGGATCCCTCTTCCCCTACAACCACATACTATGGTGTGTGGCACGAAAATTAGCAATCTTTCCAAACTTTTGGTTGTCTTAAGTGAAATCCTCCACGTGTTGGATAAGTGATATTGGATCTTTGAAAGATATAGCACAAATGTATCATTTTTCACCTTCTTCTTCTTCGAGTGTGTTGTTCTCCTTAAGGAAGTGTACCGGGCTGCGCCACACTTTCCTAATCTTTGAAGGAACACAGTATAAATTGGTTCCTTCCAACCTACAAGTGCAATGAGGATGAGTATCCACGAGTAGTGGAACTCATAGCCCTAGTATTGTGTATATTTACAGTCCTCCATAAAGGAATTGAGAAAATAAGGGGCCCAACTCATCGAGCTCCCCTTCGCGCACTGTGCTGCAGCCGCTACTACCCTTGTTGGTACTTCTTCCTTCCTGCATTTTTGCATTAACTTACACACTAAAAAACTTGTAGTGAATATTGTCGTCGAATCATTTATGTCATTGATGTTGATCCCCCTATTCCCTCTATATGTGCCATATTTTTCCTTAATTTCATCATAAATGGCCATTGCCTTAGCCTTGTCCTCCATATACTATTATAGCTTCTCCCCATCTGTGGGTAGCCCAATAATTGATGCTATTAAGTCCACATTGATAGGCATTGGCATATCTATCCATAAAACACATCCATGCATTGTTTCTATGCGTTTTTTCACACATTCGTTGATGTATTTACCATGCCCAAAGTGAGGTATATCTAATAAGTTCATAATATCTTTGTTATAGAGCCCCAGGATCCACTATGCGTGATCCAAGAATGGTGCACCTGATGGGCCCTCTCCTCTGCTTTCCATGTAGTTATGATGTGCCAAATCCAAGAATTTGATGGTATCTACTACATCATGGTCTGAATACTTTATACCATTCACACCTCCTACCATTTCATCATCCACTTTTACTCCATCCGAGATATTTAGCATTACAATTGCCAACTCGACCTGTGTGCGCAGTATGGTTTGCGTACTGATTTCAGCATGAAATTTATTTTTCCCTCACGAGGAGGATGCCCCCACCTTAGGTATGCCCTCTTTCTTTGTTTCTTGTTCTTCTTATGACTCTAGAACCTACTGAGCTGAACCCATGGAATTTTCTTCGTCCCATGGCCCTTTTCTTCTCGACACATTAGACTCGGTTCATTCTGCATCTTCCTCAGGCTACCCGACCTCCTTGGATGGGTTTTATTCCTCCTCCACCTACCTGCTATGTGGATCATACTCTGTTGTATGTATTTCATCCATATCAACTACTGTCGGCATTCCATGTGTCCCTGTTTGCATCGCCTGAGAGCTACTTATCATGTTTTGGCCTGCCTAATCGGTGCTCCAACTCACGGTGGAAACATCTTGCTACAATATGAACTATTGTTTTACAAATATTAACCTACTGTCAATAATTATCACTCTCTTGCACTTAGGGTTCATTCTTCATTCTTATCCTTAGCTAAAAACACAAATGACTGCATTTTCCCCCTTTTTCTGACTTTATAGTGAGATGGTGTACTAACAGCTATTCCACACTAAAAATTTTCTCTTTTTCAGTTTTTCCTGCACGCTGCACTTTTGTACCCATCAACTACTTTCCAGCGCGCAGTGTTGAAGACACTGGTTTTTCTGCGGTGCACTGTTAATGTTAATAATTCTACTAAAACCTTCTAGTATTCTCCTATCTTTTTGTCTTTTTACTACATTTCTTCTTTTATGGATTTTTGTCTTTTTCTTCTAACATTTACTATATACAATATGTGCAATCATACATCCTTTTTTTGTTTTTACCTCAGGTTGTTAGTTCGAATTTCTTGAAACGACTTCAGTCGATTTCCATTCACCAATCCTCTAAGATTCTTCCCTGCAAGATCCTTCAGTTGCACAACACCTCCATTAGTGATGGCTTCTTTCTGATAAGGCCCTAACCAGTGCATCTTGAACTTCCCAGGGTGTTGTAGGTACCTACTGTCATAGAGGAGAACTAGATCCCCTTCCTTAAATATTTTCTTCTTTATGTGCCTATCATTCCAAGATTTGTCCTTCGCTTTCTGTACTTCTTGGTGAAATCCTACTATAATTATGTCTTCTTCCAGCTCCATCAGTTGATCCAATCTTTCTTGTGCAACAACTTCTTCTGTCATGTTGGTGATTGTTGCAATGCATAGACTAGGTACTAAATAATCCAATGGAACCATTGCTTCCTACCCATACACCAGTTTGAATGGTGTCTGTACTGTAAGCTTCTTGCATGTAGTCCTTTAATCCCATAACATTGTTGATACCTTCAAATCCCAATCATCCCTATTCACATTGAAAATATTTATCAATGCATTTTCTAGAATCTTGTTAAAAGATTCTACTATACCATTTTCCCAGGGATGATAATGTGTTCTCTTCTTATGATGTATATCAAATTATTTTGTCATAGCTCTGATTGTACTTTTAATAAAATGAGTTCCCTAATCACTCAACAAAATTTTGGGACATCCAAATTTGGTCATCGCGTTCTCAAAGAGAAACTTAGTTGCAGTTTATGCACTGCGATCCTTCACTAGGGATGTTGTTGCCCATCTGGTTAAGTATTTGTTGCAGTGATGATGTATATAGCTCCTAACCTCCTTGTTGGTGGTTTAATGGGTCCAATGAAATCCATAGCCCATTTATCAAATACATGTAAAGTTACTTGGGGCATAAGTGGAATTTCATCCATTTTGGATGGTTCTCCCACCCTCTGAGAGATATCATAGGTCTGACAGTATTCCTTTGTGTCCCTACGTATTGTAGGCCACCATAATCCTACGCGCAACACCTTATTTAGTGTAGGATTTCCTACATAGCTCCCTCCAGTTATACCTTCATGTTCTTTTTCTAACACCATGGAGCATTCATTCTCCATTACACATTTTCTCATAATTCCATCTACACCAAAATTGTATAAATGACTTGCAATCAGATGATAGTCTACAACGTGCATTACCAACTGTTTTTTTGGTGTGACAAAAAATTCCCTAGGAGTCATTCCTGTGCTCAAAAATCCAACAATGTCAGAAAAATAATCACCGTCAATCTTAACAGAAAATAAGTTAGCATCAGGAAAATTCTCCCCCAAGTTCTTTGGCTCCTCTCCATTAGTAATTCTTGACAGATGATCTGGTCCTGCATTCATCTTCCCTAGTTTTACTATGATTTCAAAATCAAATTCTTGAAACAATAATAGCCATCTACAGATCCTCCCCCCCAACAATAGCTTGTTAACTAGGTACTTCAAAGTGGAATGATCTGTAAACATCATAAAATGTTGACCCAATAAATAATGTTTGAAATTTTGTAGGTCATATACCATTGCCATGCCTTCCCTTTCTGTATTATTATAGTTCTACTCAAAATCAGACAATTTTCTACTATCAAAATATATTGGGTGATCAATGTCTCCTTCACCTAGTTGTGCCAAAACTGCTCCAAGTGCAATGGATGAAGCATCCACATGCACATGAAATTCTTTTGTCCAATCTGAAAAGCTCAGAATTGGTTATGTCTCCATTCAGTGTGTCCAAGATCTCTTGGCATTATTGTGTACTGATATGACCCCCACTCTGTTGCAAATTTATTTTTGTACCTATCCTCCAGAGCAATTTTGATTTGATGGTATCCTAAAAATCCATCTGTGAAAGGGTACACTTCTTGTCATCCCACATTCTCTAAAACTTCATCTATAAATGGAGTAGGAAAGGGATCATGTAGGCAAGCATAATTTAACTTCCTTAGATACACACATATCCTAATCCCTCCAGTCTTCTTTTCTTGGACCTCCATTGGACTAATACACTTTGATTCTTCCACAGACTCTATGATTCCTAATTCTACCATCTTGTCAATTTATGCCTTAACCTTCTGCTTATAGATGGTTTTTAATCTGTATGGTATTTTTCTAACTATTCTTTCCTCTAGTCTGAGGGGTATATTCATTTACCCAAGTTCTCCTGCTACCCCTTTCATCTCTCAAAATGTGGTTGGGAATAATTCACAATACTCACATAGTAATTCAGTTATATTTTCCATTGTCTCACTATCCCAGTAATCTCCAATGTTGGTTATCTTGGGCTTCTCTTCAGTCCCAATATTGACCTTTTTAATCTTCATAGGTGAAGTAAACTCTTATGATTTTAATAGGGGTCCTTCCATCCATCTTTCTCCTTCCCCTTCTAATATATGTATGTCACATGGGTTTTCTTCTGCTTCTTCATCCTCTGCGACCTGATAACAATAAACTAATTGTTCAAGTGTTTCTTTTCTTTAATATCTATCTACTGTCACTGTATATACCCCATACTCTTCAAATTTATTCCCTTTGATCCTCTGTAATGCTAGATCCACCCATGGATTCCCACTTACAAATTCAAAGGTCCTAATAAAGTTTTGTTGCACTGCACCCCAACCTGCAGTTTCTCTATGCAGTTCCTGTTCCTTATACCAATTACTAGGTATTCCTTCTAAAGTATGAATAAAGTAATGCATCCATTCCCCTGGTGGTACCAATCTCCAGTTACTGACACAATCATTTATGTGTTTTCTTTGGTTCCCTCTTCCATCATAATTCTGTAAGAGTCTATCATATTGACTCCCACCAAATCTTATGCGCATCAGTCACTTACACCGATACCAATCTGAATTACCTTCTTATGTGAACCCCACCATCATGCAGGTGTGTCCCTTAGTGCTATATCCAACACTAATAATATCTGACTACCCAAAACCTCTAATTCGAACTCTGTCAGAAATTTTTCTAAATTTTCCTCTTCGGTAATTGTGGGAAACTGTGTTACTTCTGTCCCAAACCATCTTACTGCGAATGTAACTCTGGAACACCTCCTAGTAGAGACTTCATGCAATATTTGTTGCTAGTTTTATACTCCAGTATCAGAATCTGAAATTTCAGAATTAATACTCCTCCAACTGAGCACTCCATATGTAGTTGGATTCACATAGTCTTCATCTTGCGTAGTAGTCCTATACAACTAGTTCACATCATCCTCTAGTACACTGTCAGACACACGTTCTACATATATTTCACAATATGAGGGATATAAAGGTGATACTACCCTAAATTTCCCAACTTCAAACATCATCTTTCTAGTCTTTAAATTAATTATGGCTTGATTATCAAAGGCCCAATCAATTCCCAATAGTGTTGGAAATAGTATAGACTCATCCACCATATCCATCACTTCAAAGTTTGTTGTGGTGCACACACCATATAGATCAACTGTTATATTCTTCAATCTACCTATGGGAATCACTCTATGTTTGTTTTCTAGCTTCAATTGGATAGGTGAATACCCTAGTGTAGGTTCCCCCATTGCTTCCCAATTCTTCTTAGGAAAAATGTTGACACCTGATCCTAAGTCTAGGATAACATTTCCCATGTTAAAGTCTCTTATATTTGCATTCAATTTGAACTCTCTGCTAGTTATTTTATTTCTATGGACATGAATAATATTCTTTGGTTCTATTTCGACCCCTTCCTCTATGCTATATTTATCAAGCATAGTTTTAAATAAATCCATGGCATTCTTATCATTAAGTAATCTAAAGAAAGATCCCAAGAAATTCTTTAAGTTACTTACTTTCTTTGTTTTATTTCCTTTGTAAGTATGATCCAAAGACTGAGGCATATCAAAAATAGGATTATCATACCTCGGCATAGTATTCTATGTGGAGGATACGTTCTCCTTCAGGAACTCCTTCTTTTCTTCCTTGAAAGTTTCTTTCTCCTTCTTTTCATCAAACTGTTGTTGTGGCTGAGTGTTCTTCTGAATCTAGCACTAAGATTCCTTCTTCTGATTTTGTGCATCTTGTCCTATATTCACTCCTCCTATAGTCACTGTATTGATGTTCCTCCCCGGATCCCTTATTTCGGCAGCAATTCACTGAACATTCTGGTTATTTAGATTAATATTCTCCTGGATCTTCGTCATTAACTTTGGGTAATATTTTGTCACTTGATCTGCTACGCGACAGTACATACATGTTGTTGTTGGGTGAGGACAATCTCTGGCATAGTGTCCTTGTTGTTGACAATTATGGAAGTTAATAGGCCCTCTTCCTCTGCCCATTCCTCTTCTTCCTCTACCTCTGAATCCTCCTTTTTCCCCTATGGATCCATGCTCTGATACTGTGGTGCCTGATTATACTGCAGGGGTTGTTGAAAATGTGGCACTACTTGAAATTGTTCTGCATTGCCAAACTGTGGTGCAGTCTATCCTACCATCAACTCAGCCTGCATCTTGTATGCATCTGAGGTTCTTTCCTTCATTAACTCTAGGGTTCTATAATTTTTTTCTATATGTCCCACTGACTTACAAAGTTACAAAAAGTACTCTTCGGTTATGTCTTGTACTTCTACATCATAGGGTAGTGATAAGGATCATGTCTGTGTGTCTTTCATATTTCACACCAAGGCTCTCTTGTAGGTAATGGATTTGGCAGCCCTACTCCCAAGTACTACGCAAATTTCAAACACTCATTCTTGTGATTTCCCTCTGATATGCACAGGGTACACCACATTGCTTCTCCTTTCTCCCTACTTTTATTCTGGTTTAATTGCACTCTCAAGTTCTTCAGGTCTTCCTTCATCTTCTCTATAGCTAGTTCTACCTGATTATACTGTTTCTCCTATAAATGCATCACTTCTTGCAGTGCCTCTTCCTGGGTTTGAAATTTTTGTTGTCTCAATGGATATTTGAAATGTGTTAACAGAGAATTTATAAACAATTGTCTGTGTTGCATGTCAGAAATGGGATACTTCAGTTTACCTTTCAATGTCTTGAACTTTTGATTGATGTCCCATACATAATCTCATGGTTTATGTCTAACCTCAATCATCTCATTCATAAAATGATCCTCTCATTTCGGCCTCTGAAACTTAGTGATCATTTCCTTCTTGATCTCTTCTATTGTTCTTAGTGAACCCTATGGATTGTTTACTGTTATATTCATGTACCAATCCAACATGCAGTTTTTGAATGTTATTGCTAGCTGCGCTACTTTTTCTACCTCATTAGTGACTCTTTGTTCTTCCCATATTCGCTCACACATGAATAGGTTATTCTATGGGTCTTTTGTTCCATCCCCATGGAACTGTGGTAATCTTATTGTTATATCTACACCTACCATTGTATAATGTGTTGTACCTGCTCTGTGCGGTACTACTATCTGTGTATTGTTGTTTGGACTTGAAATCCCACTGGTATTTCAACTGGTACTTCCACTTGTACCACTACCTAAATTGTTGTTGTTACTTCCACTTTTACCCTCACTTCTATTATGATCTCCTAGATTCCTCTAACTATCAGTCATTGGTTCTCTAAAGAACTCTTACTTAGTTGATGTGTTAATCATACATGGGGTTGTAGGTTCTACACTGATTCAGATCTAGACAGGGATGCTTGATTCCTCATTAGATCTCTCTCGTCTATTCTTTCTTTCATATTTGGTACAAATTATTTGTTAAATGTGATCCACAACACGAAGATCCTCTACCTCTTCCTCATCACTTTCCAAGGCTTCCCTCTCGGCTACTGCTATTTTCTTCATATTGATCTTATACTGGTAGGGTCTGCCACTGGGTGTTGTTCCTACCTATTGCATAATGTCCTGGATCTCCTCTTGATCCATCATAATGGGATCTTTATCTTTACTGCGCTCTCCTCTATCCATTTCCCCTTCCATATCAGACCTTCCTCAATGTTTCCCCTCACTCCCCCATGCAAGCAGGGTAGTTTAGTTGTTTAATTCCATGGTTAATATCCCTTTATCATGTAATAATATATTGATTGAAGTGTACAATGACATGATGTACCTTCCCCTTGTACCCTCAAGAAACTCCTTCTCCGCTACACTGTAATACTTCATTGTATCTACTACAAACTCAGTGATATACCCTAATACAATGTTGTCTAGCTAGAAATATACTACGTGCATGAATTTGTTATTCGCCTTCTTCAACTGCACGATACTCTCTTCTATCCACTCCATTTATATAACTCTTTTTTTCGGATGGGTATCTTTCAACCATTCTATCCACTCCTGCAATAGTGTGGGAAACTCACTAAAGAAACTCATATGTATTTCATTGAATATGTATCTCTCCAAGTACTATATTGGCTTAAACCTAGGGCTTCTATTATCTTTGTGGGAAATCTCTAGTTCTTGCACTGTCAACCATCTTTAAATCTCCTCTTTCATGGGGTTCCAACCTAAAAACATTCCCTTTCTTAAACCCTCATGCAATACTACATGGTACATTCCTCCTGAGCTAATCTTCTAAGTTCCAACCAGAAACTGAACCATTTTTTGGCTTTATGGGATGAACTAGGTTCCAACTATAGGATTACCAACAACCCTTTGAATATCGGCCCTTCTAGAAACCAGAAGGAAAAATAGTGCACATAATGCACTTCGTAGTCTCACCCAAGATGGTGTTGAAAAGTCAACAAGAAACATGTGTCTAATTTATTTTTCCCTTAAATAAATTGGACAATAAATATTAATCTATTATTTCATTCATAACTGGGTGAGTTGGATTTGTAATAGAACTATAAGTGTAGTTAAGTGAGTTAAGATTAGTTGTACTAGTTGTAACTAAACTTGCACTAGTGAGAGTTCAGTTAATCAGTAAACTCACATGCAACTAAAGATTCGCCATGGTTAACTACATGCATGTCAGATCCAGTGGAGACCCAGTTGAGATAACAAGTGAAAGGGACAGTTTGGCTATCAGTTGTGATTTGTTCACACATGCATTGGATATGCTTATGAGCATGTGCAAACTAGGAAATTTGTATCATTGTGAGAATTCGAATTGCAGAGTTTGTGCAGAGGAGGTAGGATGTCTGGACACGGAAATTGGCACATGTATTTGCTGATTTGTGTATGACAGTGTGAGACGATTGTATTGTACTGAGAGCTCTTGGATTAGAGTTTTGTATGAGATTGTTTCATGATTCATGATATACATAATATATGATAGTGGGGTTTTTATCTTTACGCTTTCTCGAAAAATCTTTTGTGTTATGTGTTCTTGATATTTCACTTTGTGATTGTGGTTTATTTTTCCGCAAGAATAATAGTAGAAGTGATTCTGTATTTAATAATGGCATATAACTGTTAGATCAGGAGAATCACAGGAATACAAAAATTTGTATTGAAATTTTTACATGGTATCAAAGCCACGGAGGCCACGAAGCTATGGAAGTGAGGTGTGAACATAATCGTATTCTCACAGGTCCCGTCTCTAGTAGGGTGTGAACCCTAGTACTGAAAACTACCATCATTTTCAGAAACAATAATTCTCGCACTCTAGACAAAGTCAGGGTGCGAAATTCATTGGCATTCTCACAGACTACAGTGAAGTAGGGTGTGAACTTCCCTCACCCTACAGTGAAGCAGACTGCGAACTTCATTGGCATTCTTGCAGGATACAGTGAAGCAGGGTGCAAACTTCCCTCACCCTACAGTGAAGCAGGGTGTGAACTTCCCAAGCAAGTTTGCAGGCTACACACAAGCAGGGTGCGAACTTCCCTCAAGCTACTCTCAGGTGGGGTGCGAACCTCCCAGGGCAAGAGGGATTGCAAGAGTTGAGTTTTGGTGGTTGGATAACATTCAAATTTGCAAGATTTTCTTGGGGCGACAGCTGATTCAAGATCGAAAATGTCTTTCAATGGCTTGAGGTTGGAGTATGCACTCGAGGGCAGCTCGAACTACATTGCTTGGAAGGATAAGATGGAAGCAGTGCTTGAAGACAATGGCTTGAAGGGTTACATTGACAATGATGTTCCTAAGCCAGATGCGACAGATACTGCAAATCTTGATGCATGGCAAAAGAAAGTGGCGAAGACGAGGAGGATTCTGTTGGAGGGAGTAGGAGACCACATTGTCTCAAGTCTCCATGGGAAAACCACACCATATGCAATGTGGAAGGTTTTGATGGATCTGTTCCAAAATAGTAGCGACCATAAGAAATTGGCGCTCAAAGATAAACTCAGGAGGATCAAGATGGAGAAGGGCGACACCATTCCAAAATGTCTCACGAAGTTTTGCCAATGTCGGGATGAGCTTGGAAGTGTGGGAATAACAATTGTTGCTGATGATTTGGTGAGCTTGGTGCTCCTAGGGCTTCCCAAGAGTTGGCACGGTTATCAAGACTCTGTCAATGGAAGGGAAAAATTATTGGATTGGGAACGACTG
>JASDQU010100188.1:544776-581906 GCA_032191745.1 Picea mariana | reverse complement strand
TATTTCATTCATAACTGAGTGAGTTGGATTTGTAACAGAACTATAAGTGTAGTTAAGTGAGTTAAGATCAATTGTACTAGTTGTAACTAAACTTGCACTAGTGAGAGTTCATTTAATCAGTGAACTCACATGCAACTAAATATTCGCCACGGTTAACTACATGCATGTCAGATCCAGTGGAGACCCAGTTGAGATAACAGGTGAAAGGGACAGTTTGGCTATCAGTTGTGATTTTTTCACACATGCATTGGATATGCTTATAAGCATGTGCAAACTAGGAAATTTGTATCATTGTGAGAATTCGAATTGCAGAGTTTGTGCAGAGGAGGCAGGCTATCTGGACACGGAAATTGGCACATGTATTTGTTGATATGTGTATGACAGTGTGAGACGATTGTATTGTACTGAGAGATTATGGATTAGAGTTTTGTATGAGATTGTTTCATGATTCATGATATACATAATATATGATAGTGGGGTTTTTAGCTTTACGCTTTCCCGAAAAATCTTTTGTGTTATGTGTTCTTGATATTTCACTTTGTGATTGTGGTTGTGATCGTGGTTTATTTTTTCGCAAGAATAATAGTAGAAGTGATTATGTATTTAACATTGGCATATAATTGTTAGATCAAGAGAATTGCAAGAATACAAAAATTTGTAGTGAATTTTTTATAGATGGCTTCAATGGGTGGTCGCGGGACTCAGGTGTCTGAAACCGTGGGATGGGATTTGCTTCTCTCTTAGGGGCATTAGATATACTAAACTACTAGCCCTTGAATACCCATTAATTATGCTAACCCTAGATGGATCTTATTTCTGACCAGTGACACAATTATTCTAATAGAACTTCGTTAACCATTATAACATCATATACCCAATGACATATATTCATTTACTGCAACACAAGATTAAGATCTAAATACTAACTATGAAATTCATCCATTTAGTGTTGTCCTACAAATTTCATCAATTTATCCTTAGTGCGTAGTATCATTTCCTTTATCATTTTAACATGTTCATCATAAAACTCATTAAAGAAAATATAACCACAAGTACTGCAAACATTCAAACATAACCCAGATATATCGTGGTTCACTCCCTCCTGGGGATATGTCCACAAATATGAGTCACCTCATTTATTTATTAATATTCCTGCAAAATCTAGTGTCGTGCACGGTACATTTCTTCCTCCATTACAGTTGATCTCCACAGATCATGATAGTCTTCACAAAACTTAGAAAAATCTTAGAACATGCATAGACTAAAAAAATCTAGAACTTGGAACAAAACTAAGAACTTCTAACCTACCAACCAACCAACCTCTTCCACAATCCTAATACAGTCTGCTTATACAAAAAATGGAACAAAGACATTAAAAAAATCCTAACCCTAAGTGGATTAGGTTTTTACACTTTCCAACTGACTCAATCTTGGCTGGTCCACGATCCAACCATTCTCAAAGTCAGTGCTTGTCCACTTTGTAACTTCTTTTCCTCAGCGCTTCTTTTCCTCTATTTCTGGCACTGCTTTTCCTCTGTTTATGGTGCACTCCCCCTTTTCCTACACTACCTTATATTTTCCGATTTTTGCCTTGTTTGCTTCAAACTTACTTGATTATCTCCCAAAATTGGCTTGCCCTTATAGATGTTATGGCACAATTTTGGGGCATATCTTGGAACATGGTTTATGGATATGGTGCATTCTTGTTACATGAATTTGATGGCACACATATCTTATCAAATCGTTAGTGAGATTGGTATATGATCGATGTGAGTAGATCTGGTTTTAGTTGATGATGATGTTGATGATGAGATATTAGTATCAGCGAAAGATATAGTGACAGTGATAGTCACATTCATAGTGACAGTGACAGTGGCAAAGACTGTAATAGGGATAGTGAAAGGTTGGATGACGGGTTGATTATCAATGACAGGTTGATTATCAGTGACAGGTTGATTATCGATGATAATGATAGAGACTGTAATAGGGATAGTGACAGTTTGGATGATGGGTTTATTATCAATGAAAAGTTTTTTATTGGTGACAATGATAGTGATAGTGACAGTGACAGAGACTATAACAGGGATAGTCACAAGTTTGTTATCAGTGAATGGTTTATTATTAGTGATAGGTTGATTATCGGTATGAGTGGTAGTGATAGGTTGAGTCTACACATATATTTTGGGGAAGAAGGAAGGGGAAAGGAAAGGGGGTTGTAGCCTCCTTTTGGTTGGATCTGAAGAATATAAATAGTTGGAGCTTCCTTCATGTTGGAGCCCGTAAATAAGGAGGTTGTAGCCTCCTTCTAGTTGGAGTTGGAGAGTTCAGGGAGTTGTAGCTTCCTTTAGGTAGGACCCTATAAATCAGGTGGTTGGAGCTGGAGAAATTAGGGAGTTATAGCTTCCTTCAAGTTGGATCATGTAAAAAGGGTATTGGAGCCTCCTTCGAGTTGGTTGGATAATTTTGGAAGTTAGTGCTTCCTATGAATGTAATATTTGATATAGAAGAAATCATTTTGTGGTTTTCTCCCATTTGGATTTCCACTTAAAACTTCGGTGTACTGTGTATATGTGGATATGATGTGATGCATTTTTTATGGTTATATGTTTATGATATATTGAATGTAATCATAAGTGATAATTGATTGATAACTTGATGATTACATGTTTTGATTAAAAGTGGTAAAAAGTTCTCAATATTTATTCACCCCCCTCTTAGTATTGGAAAATAATATGACAATTGGTATCAAAGTGGGTCCTTCAAGAAACATTCTAACCACTGGAAGGTAGATCATGGAGTACATTAATAATGGAACGCCAATGTTTGATGATCATAACTATGAGATATGGAGCTCAAGAATGAAAGTATATTTAGAGGCACATGGCTATGATGTTTGGTACTCAGATGTTTCAGGACACAACGCTTCAAAGAAACCGAAGACTGCAGCCAAGAAGGAATTAAAAAGGAACAACAAAATAACAATGGATGGCATCCTAGATAAATTATTTGATCCAATAAAATCCAAAGTGGGAAAATGCTCATCAACCAAATAAATTTTTGATAATGTGCATAATCTTTATCATAATGGATCTCCTCTTATCATAGAGCTAGAACATGCTAAAGAATATACATGGACAAAATGAGAAGAAATGTTCTCATCATTTCAGATAGATCTAGAAGAAGAAGATTGTGAAGTAGGCATAGTGGATCTTGAGTCTGAACTAATCAATGCCTTAAGTGAGATAAGAAAAGAAAGGAAGGAAAAAAATTTCCTCAAGGAATAATTGAACATAAATTTTGAAGAATGCCAACACATTATCATAAACCTAAAATCTCAGTTGGAAGAATCCAAACTAATTGAAAAAACTCTCAAAAATCAGTTGGAATAAAAATAGAAGAAAAATGAGTGTTTGGAAGCTAAAATAGTATCACAAAGAAAGGAAGCAGAGAGGAGGGAAGATATCTTGACAAATCATATTAAGGAAAGATATGAGGACTTAAACAAGCTTGAAGCATAATTTAGACAACAAGAAAGAACACTTGAAGAAGAAATCATCTCCTTGAAAACCCAACATGAAGAAGCAAAGAGAACAGAAGAAGTTTTGAAGATTCAGATGATGAATAAAGAAGAATATTGTGAGAAGCTTGAAGAGGAAGTTGTCTCATTGAGGGTTGAAGTTGACAAACTCAATATCTCTCAAGTACTAGAATATATTCTCAGTTTTCAAAGGTCACCATTCAATAAAACAGGTCTTGGATACATTGGTGAGACCTCATGCAAAAAACATGGAAATGCCAAAGAAACAGAAATCTAAACACAATCAGTAATGAAATTTAAAGAGAAGTGTTCTAGGTTGCTGAAAAATAAAAATGAAGAGAATAACTATGCAGAAATTCTCAAAGGAAGGAATCATGGTCAACAAGATGAAAAGAGGAATGAATGCATAAGAGATGTATTTCAAAGAAGACCTTATACCTCCAAGTATCAAATAAGCTTCAATCATTGCGAAGGAAACAACATAAGAGAAGATTTTGATCAACCAAGACATTAATTCATAATCACTGCATCACAAAGAAGATCATTTACCCCCAAGTATCAATGTATCATTCTTGGTTATTTTTTTACTTCTAATAAATTTGAACATAAGGTTGTAGATTGCAAAGCTTATGGAATAAATGTTCAAGAAAGAAATGTTTATGTGGCTCCATACAATATTGAATGTTGCAAATGCGACAACTTTGGACACATAGCTCATGATTATAGAAGCATGATGGACACTTCCATGAAAGAAAGCAATGATGTCATGTACAGTAAGGTTTGGAGAAGAAAGAAAGAAAAAAAATAGAAGGTGAATAAAGAATAGGTGAATGAAGAGAAAGTGAATGAAGTATTCCCATAAATCATAACCTCAGGATTTGCAGTAGTACAAAATCATGATGAATCTAATGGTAAAGAAGAAGATGTCAATGATGACTCTACATTAGAATGACTTCATTCATCATTCTAAGCCATACGACTTGGAGATTCCCAACAATGTGAACAATGAAGAGGGTGGGTCTAAGCAGTAGATATTGTAGATTAGAGAACTGTCTTTTAGGAAATATGAATTGTTTGTAGAAGGAAGATTTAGAATGATTTGATGACATAGGTGCAGAATTTCTTATGACACATTGGTTTATTAAGAAGCGGTTTTCATTCCCATAGAGTTTGATTTGAAGATAGAGAATACTAGTAGACATATTTGATTCAAATTGAAAAGAAGGAATATGCATTGATCTGTTGGAGCAGATTTGAACAAGCTCTCTGAACATTGAAGTGGAAGATTAGTCAGCAGTGTGTGCAGTTGTGTCGAAAATTCATTGATAGTTTTTATTGTCAAACAGTTGGCTTAGGTTGATGGAAATTTGTTGTGGATGTTTGGTTTTCATTGATTTCAACCCTTGGAGATTGATATTTTAGATTGATGTCAACCCTTGGATAAGTCCGGTAGCGAATTCTAGTAGCACAAAGGCATGGGTAAGTGACCCAAGTCTGTTTGCGGTATAAATGCCTGAAGATCAATGAATTTATAGGTAATACTATTCTATATGGATAGTATATGTCATGCCATTTCCGGTGATATGTGGAACTCCACATAACTTCTCATGGTTAGAGAGTTATGTCTATATTAAGTTGGAGAACCCTCATGAGTTATCTAGAAGCCCCTACAAGGTCAAAGAAGTCAATTATTATAGAACCTCCTAGAAGAAGTGTACTAGTCAAATTGATGGTAACTAGGATTTAATCATGGGTATAGTTGTTGAATTAAGAAAATAATTAAAAATAAATTAGTTGCAACAAGAAGTTGTGAGTTTGGTAATTATGGTAAAGTAATTGTGATGAGAAGATTGAATAGTCAAATGGTTGACCAAGAAATAAATTAAATAATAAATTGGTTGCAAAAAAAAGTTATTTAAGAGCAAAGAATTTATGAATTAACCAATTATAGAAAAGTTAGTTGCAACAAGAAGCTTTGAGTAAAGATAAATTATTTAAATAATAAAGTAGTCAAAGTTGTTGCAAAGGGAAATTATTTAAATAATAAAGTGGTTGCAACAAGAAATGGCGAGTTTACAATTTATGGATAACTCAAAGTGATTGCAAAAGAAATTAATTAAATAATAAAGTTAGTTGCAACTAGAAATGGAGAATTTACTATTTGTAGCAAAGTGAGTTAGAAGTGGACAAGTGGTTAGAAGTGGGTTAGCCCTAAAAGAAGGAAAGTGGGTTAAGTTGGTTAGAAGGTAACCCCTTGAGGAAGCTACATGGAAGTATAAATAAGAGAGAAAGACTATCTCATTAGCAAATATTGAATATAATTGAATATCTATTTTGTGAAAGGTTATTTGGGCAGGTATTATTGATAGAGAAAAGTGCGGAAGAAAAAGTGCGGCAGGAAAAGTGCAGCAGAAAAAGTGCAGCAGAAAAAGTGCGGCAGAAAAATCGTGGCACGAAAAGTGCGGCAGAAAAATCATGGAAAGAAAAGTGCGACAGAAAAACCGTAGCAGAAAACGTGCGAAAAAACAATCGCGGCAAGAAAAATCGCGGCAGAAAAATTGTAGTAGAAAAACCATGGCAGCAGAACGATACAAGAAGAAAAATGGATGGTTTTCATATGTGTACTATTGAATCTATGAATTTTGTTGAGGGTTTTCCTTGTAAATCTGTTGGATGCCCTCTTGGAACTTTAGGGCTTGTTGTAGAGTTGATCTGAGGCAGATCTACTAAATTTTAGTATTGGTTCATGTTGGAGGGATTTTGGTTGAGGTATGTTTTTGAAGTTATTGGTACAGACAGAGGTTGTATAATAGTGATGTTGTGGCACATGGTTGATGTGGGGATTAATGGTATTTGTTTCATGGATAGAGTGATGAATTGTTAGATAACTTTTGATGGTTATATTGGTTTATGTCTTTGGTATATGGTTGAGGTACATGTTGGGTACATGGTTGAGACAAGTAGTTGATGATTTGGCACATACATGAGGTGTATAGTTGATGATGTTGGTACATCTTGATGAGTAATAGTTGATGTGTAGTTGATGCATGATTGGTACATACTTGATACATGGGTGGAGGCACTTGTTAGTAGTATTGTTGACACATCAAATATGGATGATGTAGCATACTTGTCTTGGTATATTATTAAAAGCACATATTGATCTTGGCGATGATTATGAGTTGTTTTGATTAGTTGATGCACATATTGGTGATATTGTGCATATGGTTAAGAGTTGTCTTGGTGATTGATGTTGGTGAGTAGTTCTGATTTGGTTGATAAGATTGATGAGATAGGTTGTTTTCATAGGTTGTTGTGACAGGTTATTTGTAAAGTTTTGGTGCATGGTTTATGCACTTGTTGGTGGTACAAATTGAGGTACATGTTGATGCATGGTTGATGCATGGTACATGTTGGTTCATGTTATTGGTACAATTTATTTGGTGCAGGTTGTTATAGGTTATTTGTACAGGTTGACAGTGGAAATCGTTGATTCTGTGATAGTGACAGGTTGTCTACATTTGGAATTTATATTTCAGGGTGGTTGGATGAGGCAAGGATAGGTGGTTGTAACCACTTTCCGGTTGTAGCTGGAGAACATAAGGGGTTGTAGAATTTTTCTTTTTGTAGCCAGAAAATTGGGGAGTTGAAGCTTCCCTCAGTTTGTAGCCTGAAAATATAGGGGGTCGGAACCTCCTTCCAGTTGGAGCTAGATAATTGGAAGTTGGTGCTTCCTTGAATGTAATTCTTGACATATAAGAAAAGCATTCTGTGGTTTTCTCCCACAATGGTTTTCCACATAAATATTGGTGTATTGTGCATTGTGTGGATGTGTTTGTTATTGTTTATTATGCATTAATGAATGTTAATGATTATGATACAGTAAGATATTGATGATGAACAAATGAACATGGTTGAATAAGTAAAATAATATACATTATGGTTTAAAGGATTAATAATTGGTATTATTGCTCATTACAGATTCACCCCTCCCCCCCCAGTAATCCAACAATTGATATCAAAGCAGGTTCCTTCAGGAAACAGTTTAACCACTAGAAGGAGATCATGGATTATTTTGATAATAGAGTACCAGTGTTTAATGTTCAGAATGATTTAGAGTATGAGATATGGAGCAGAAGGATGAAAGTATTTTTAAAGGAAAGAGGGTATGATATTTGGAAATCAGATGTTACAGGATATGATAGTTCAAAAAGGGAAAAGAATACAACAAAGAAGGAAATGAAACGAAATAACAAAATTGCAATGGATTTCATTTTGGAAGGACTATATGATTCAATGAAGAAAAAAGTGGGTAAATGTTCATCTGTTAAAGAAACTTGGGATAAGTTACATAATATCTATTCTTCACCCATCATAGAGTCAGAGAATGTCAAATAAGATGCATGTACATATCAAGAAGAAATATGGTCATCATGTCAAACATATTCAGAAGATGAAGAGTACATAATCAACATAAGTATGTTTTTTTTATTTAATTGTGAAAACGTGGACATCTTGAAATGGAATGCCATGAAGGAAATGAGACAGAAAAAATAATTGAAATAGCAGAAAATTATGAATAATAAATGATCAATGCTTTAGATGAACTAAGAAAAGAAAGAGAAGAAAAAAATTCACTCAAGAAATAATTGATGAAACAAAAGGAAAGTGTTCACATTTTTGAAGAATCCCAACAAGTCATCGAGAACTTAAGAACTCGGCTAGAAGAAGCCAGAAATATCGAAGAAAATCTTGGAGATCAAAAGAGGTATTTGGAAGCCAAGATGGCAGCACAGAAGGAAGAAGAAGAAATGATAAAGAATATATTGACAAATCATCTTAAGGAAAGAATATATCTAAACCAGCTTGAGGCATAATTTGGTCAAGAAGAGAAAGGAATTTAAGAAGAAATAATCACATTAAAAATCCAACTTGAAGAAGTGAAGAGAACATAAGAAGTTATGAAGTCTCAGATAATGAAGAAAGAAGAAGAGGTTGAGAAGCTTGAAGAAGAATTTTTCACATTGAGAAGTAAAATCGTCAAGCTCAACAAGAACGTTGAAGAGATATAAACATTTGCATCAGTTGTAGAGAATGAAGAGAAGCACTCTAGGTTGTTAGAAAAGAAGAATGAAGAAAAGAGCAAGAGCTATGCAAAAGTACTCAAAGGAAGGATTCATGTTCAACCATAATCTAAGAAAACTAATAAAGATACATCTTCAAGAAGATCATCCATTTTCAAGCCACAAAGAAGCTTCAATCATGATCATGATCAGTCAAGGCATGAATTCATAAGGACTACACCACAAATAAGATCATTCACTCCCAGGTATGTAAATTTATTTTGTGGTCATTGTTTTTATTGTACTAACTTTGGACACAAGATTGCATATTGCATGGATTATAAAAGAAATGTTCAAGAAAGAAATGCTTATGTGGCCCCACATAACATTGAATGTCACAAATGTCATAACTATGGACACATAGCTCGTGATTGTAGAAGCATGATTGATACTTCCATGAAAGAGAACACTGATATCAAATATAAGAAAGTATTAATAAGAAAACAGGAAGAACATGTGAACAAATAGCAGGTCCCAGAGATCACAAGATTGGAAATAAAATGAGATGAAGATAAATCTACAAAGAAAAAGGAAGATGGCAGATACAGAATGGTTTGGATAAGAAATGAAAGAAAAGGAGGACAGGTAAACAAGGAACATGTTCAATAGATTGTACTTGCAGGTATTGTAGTGAAAGATGAATCCACAGAAAGAAAGAAAGAAGTGAGAGTTCAGAGAGATGATGAATCTATCGATGAAGATGATGATGATTCTGCATCAAAGTAGGATTTATTCTGATCCATCTAGCTTAGAGACTCCTAGGCAATATGAATATTAGACATGGGTATTCTATGTGGTAGTTGAGACATACCAGAGAACCATCCTTTGAGCATCTTGTAGAGTTTTAGTAGACAGATTCATAGCAGTCAGTTAGGAGAAGTACAATATGATAGATTAATCAGTTGTAGTAGTGAAGACTTCATGATAGTATAGTGATAGATGGGTCAACATTATGGACAATTTTGTAACATATCCTTGGACAGTATGGACAGAGATGAATTTATAAGAACACTTAGTAGGTTTGGAAAGATACATGATAGTGGACAAGAGCATGGATTCATAGATTGGTTCAAAGAGTGGTTCAGAGATAAAGGAACATTATCATAATGGATGATAATTACACATAAATATTTGAATGCTTTTCATATATGTTAGTTGATTAGACAAGGAAGCACTAATGGACAATAACTCCAAAAGGAAGTAGGTACATGAAGACTTATATTTTCTCTACACAACATCTTGCAGAGAATTCAAGAGAGAGAAATAGAACCAAAAAGATATGTAGAAATATCATTCAGAGAAGTTTTCAAACAAAAAGGTAAGAATAGAGGTATGATACTAGGGGAAGAGATTCATCAGATGCAGGATAGAGAGTTAGATTCTTGGAGAGAGAGCACAAAGGTATGTTTCCAGGGGGATCAATTTTCACAAGGGAAGAATGAGTGATATGACTTCAATGTTGCATCAGAGTGATACCCATTGTCAAAGGGGTAGATATTATTCATATGAAGGGAGAAAGAGTAATCACAGGCTTAGAAACACAGAGAAAGATCAAAGGAATTTAGATAGGGGAAGAAACCCCGAGGAGAGTTTAGTCAGGGGGAGCAGCCCCAAAGGGAGATACCCTTTTCCATTGATCTCAAAGGGGGAGAGATAGAAACATTGATGAGTAATATAAGAATGAATAATATCATGAATAAGCATTTCCATCAATGTTGGTGTTTCCATCAATTCCAAAGGGGGATATTGTCAGACAATTGTCTTAGGTTGATGGACCTTTGGTCTGGAATATTGGTTGCCATTGATGTCAACCCTTGGAGAGTGATATTTTAGATTGATGTCAACCCTTGGAGAAGTCTGGTAGCGAACTCTGGTAGCACAAAGGCATGGGTTAAGGGACTTGAGTCTGTTTGAGGTATAAAGGCATGAAGATCAGTTAATTTACAAGTAATATTATTCTAGATGGATAGTATATGTCATTCCATTTCTGGTGATATGTGTAACGTCACATAACTCCTCACGGTTAGAGAGTTATGTCCATATGACGTTGGAGAACCCTCATGAGTTATCTAGAAGCCCCTAGAAGGTCAAAAAAGTCAATTATTCTAGAATCTCCTAGAAGAAGTGTACTAGTCAAATTGATGGTAACTAGGAGTTAATCATAGGTATAGTTGTTTCATTAAGAAAATAATTAAAAATAGATTAGTTGCAACAATAAGTTGTGAGTTTGGTAATTATGGTAAAGTAGTTGTGATGAGAAGATTGAATAATCAAAATGGTTGACCAAGAAACAAATCAAATAATAAAGTGGCTACAACAAGAAGTTAGTTAAGGGAAAAGAAGTTATGAATTGACTAATTATAAAAAAACTTAGTTGCAACAAGAAGTTGTGAGTAAAGATAAATTATTTAAATAATAAAGTAGTCAAAGTGGTTGGAAAGAGAAACTATTTAAATAATAAAGTGGTTGCAACAAGAAGTGGTGATTTTACTATTTATGGATAACTCAAAGTGGTTGCAAAAGAAATTAATTAAATAATAAAGTTAGTTGCAACTAGAAATGGAGAATTTACTAATTGTAGCAAAGTGAGGTAGAAGTGGACAAGTGGTTAGAAGTGGGTTATCCCTACAAGAAGGAAAGCAGGTTAAGTTGGTTAGAAGGTAACCCATTGAGGAAGCTACATGGAAGTATAAATAAGAGATAAAGGATATCCCATTACCACCTATTGAATATCATTGAATATCTATTTTGTGAAAGTTTATTTGGGCAGGTATTATTGATAGAGAAACGTGTGGCAGAAAAATTGCAACAAGAAAATTGCGGCAAAAAAAGTGCAGTAGGAAAAGTGCGATAGAAAAAGTGTGGCAGAAAAATTGCAGTAGGAAAAGTGCAGCAGAAAAATCATAGTAGGAAAAAAGAGGTAGAAAAACCACGATAGAAAAAGTGCGGCAGAAAAAGTGCGGCAGAAAATCACTGTAGCAAAATCGTGGAAGGAAAACCGTGGCAGCAAAATGCTACAAGAATAAAAATGTATGGTTTTCATATGTGTAGTGTTGAATCTATGAATCTGGTTGAGGGTTTTCCTTGTAAATCTATTGGATGCCCTCTTGGAACTTTAGGGCTTGTTGTAGAGTTGATCTGAGGCAGATCTACTAAAGTTTAGTATTGGTTCATGTTTGAGGGATTTTGTTTGAGGTGTTTTGTTGAAGTTATTGGTACAAAGAGAGGTTGTATAACAGTGATGTTGTCGCACATGGTTTATGTGAGGGTTAATGGTATTTGGTTTATGCATAGAGTGATGAATTGTTAGATAACTTTTGATGGTTATATTGGTGTGTGTCTTTGGTATATGGTTGAGGTACATGTTGGGTGCATGGTTGAGACAAGTAGTTGATGAGTTGGCACATACATGAGGTGTATAGTTGATGATGTTGGTACATCTTGATGATTCATAGTTGGTGTGTAGTTGATGCATTATTGGTACATAATTGGTACATGGTTGGAGGCACTTATTAGTAGTATTGTTAACACATCGTTTATGGATGATGTAGAATACTTGTCTTGGTATATTATTAGAAGCACGTATTGATATTGGTGATGATTATGATTTTTTGTGATTGGTTGATGCACATCTTGGTGATATTGTGCATATGGTTGAGATTTGTCTTGGTGATTGATATTGGTGAGTAGTTCGGATCTGGTTGATAAGATTGATGAGACAAGTTGTTGTGATAGGTTGTTTGGATAGGTTGTTGTGACAGGTTATTTTTACAAGTTTGGTGCATGGTTGATGCACTTGTTGATGGTACAGGTTGATGCATGGTACATGTTGGTTCAGGTTATTGGTACAGGTTGTTTGGTGCAGGTTGATTGGTATAGGTTGTTATAGGTTATTGTTACAATTTGACAGTGATAGGTTATTTGTACAGGTTTGGTGCATGGTCGATGCACTTGTTGATGGTATAGGTTGAGGTATAGGTTGATGCATTGTACATGTTGGTTCAAGTTATTGGTAGAGGTTGTTTGGTGCAGGTTGATTGGTACATGTTTTTATAAGTTATTGGTACAATTTGACAGTGACATGTTGAAAGTGGCAGCGGTTGATTCAGTGCCAGTGACAGGTTGTCTACATTTGGAACTTATGTTTCAAAGCGATTGGATGGGGAAAGGACAGGTGGTTGTAGCCACCTTTCGGTTGTAGCCTGAGAACATAAGGGGTTGTAGCCCCCTTCTAGTTGTAGCCAGAAAATTGGGGAGTTGGAGCTTCCCTCAGGTTGTAGCCTGAAATTAGAGGGGTTTGAAGCCTCCTTCCAGTTGGATCTAGAGAATTGGAAGTTGGTGCTTCCTTGAATGTAATTCTTGACATATAAAAAAAGCATTTTGTGGTTTTCTCCCGCATTAGGTTTCCACGTAAATATTGGTGTATTATGCATTGTGTGGATGTGTTTTTGATTGTTTATTATGCACTAATGAATTTTAATGCTTATGATACAGTAAGATATTGATGATGAATAGATGAACATGGTTGAATAAGTAAAATAATACACATTGTGGTTTAAAGGATTAACAATTGGTATTATTGTTCATTATTGATTCACCCCCCCCCCTCTTAGTAATCCAACTGTTATGTCATATGGATAGAGATGATTGGTATGTATAGAAGACTGTATTTGACATGAACCAAAGAATATTCATGGTAGTGGATGAGAGCATATGACTCGGAAGTAAAGTAGGTGAAACACAATAGTCACGAGAATGAAAGCAATGAAAGGCACAACAAGACAAATAGAAATCATCAAGAAGAATTACATTGTTAAGAGAATATTGTTATATGATTAAGTCATTGATGTTGGTTCAATGAAGATGACAATCCATGAAGACTTGAAGTCAATTAATGAAGGAATATTAACATGAATGATTTTCATATACATCTATAGATTATAGTAACAGGGAGCACCAACGGACAAAAAGCACCAGAAGAGAGGAAATCAAACATATACAGGAAGCTCCACATTGATCTACACAATATCTTGCAAAAGAAAATAGGGGGAGAGAAAACATCAAAAGGAAGTTACCCTTAATGACAAAGGGGAAAAGAATTAACACAAGAAAAAGAGAAAGATCAAAATCATGAATACTAGGGGAGGACATGAATACAGAGAGAGATTGTTTAGAGAAGGCATATTGTCAGGGGAGTCACTATTTTCTATTGATATGAGAAGAGAAGAGAAATATTGAGAGAGAAATATCAGAAGCATAAAGACAAGGGGAGAAAACCCAAAGATATGTATGCTTTTCCATTGATGTCAAAGGGGGAGAGAAACATGAGGAGATAAATATCAGGAGCATTGGTCACAGGTGGAGTATGAATGTTTCCATCAATTCCAAGGGGGGATATTGTTGGAAATTTAATTGTCATTGATGTAAACCCTAGATGTCAACTCTAGAAGAAGTCTAAGAGATGGGTGTATTTGGATAAGTCTCCAAAGTGATCCCCTTATGGCTTAGCTCTAAGCATGGCCCTCATGGGAAGACACTTTGAAGAAGTCTACACGAATCCCTGGAAATATGGTTAAGTGGTTGAGTTGGATAAAATAGGTGTGAAGGAAATTGTAAATGCATGCACAACCCTCATATATGGATAATCATCATCATGTTGTTTCCAACAGTAGGTGGTACACCACATGGTTCCTCATGTTTGAGAAGTTATGCCCTCTTAAAGATGAATCCTTGAAAGAAAATAAAGAAGCCCTGGATCTAAGGACAAAAGGTTGAAATTCATCCCCTGAAATGTGTTGCAAACAAGAAGTTAGAAGTCTTCCCCATTGCTATGAATATTAAAATAAATATTAAGGATATTTTTGGTAAAGTCGGACCCAATGGAATAATCATTAAAAAATCAATTCAATTTTATTTGGGTCAAGTTGGCCCTAAAAGAGGGTGTCAGATATAGTATAAATAAGGAACCTAGGAGTTCATTTGTTATATAAACTCAAGTGATTTTTATCTGAGGTAAAAAATGATATATGAGGTGAATTTTAGAGGTAAGATGAAGTGAAGAAGGGCGAAACTCCAAGGGAGGATGAAGTCTTGTGATGATGTGTTCTAAGATATGTTATTTAAACGTTATCTTACCATTTTTTCTATAACGCTTTTTCTAGAATAATTAAAATAGAGAAACTTGGAGGATTCTGAGAATCCATATCCAAGTACCTATAGTAAAAAATTCAGCTTCTAAGTCATTTTATGTTTGGTGATACACTCTGTGGAAGATAGGGTTTTTTACTAGTCCTGAAACTAGTCTTAAACTGTTGTTCTGAGAAAAACAGTCATAACTTCTTCATAGGGGATCCAAATTTTGTGAGACCAATTAAATTGGAAATAGTACAATCCATAGTATGTTTTGTACAAGTTTCAGAACCAAATATCAAATATTCAGCATGTGGCATGATCTACAAATGCTCTCTCCAGAATAGGTCAGAATTCAGCAAGGTCTGTCATTTTCACTATAATCCATTTTCGGGGATGATGAAAGGAGTGACATTTGGTGGAATTTAAGAGAAGATATTGAGAAAGATTGGGTACAATTTGAAAACCTTTATTCATTATAGGTACAGAGTTATTCTTGTTGGGAGAACTAGGGTTTGTGAGTAATCCAAAAACTAGTGCTGGGAGACTGAGGTAAAGTTTGATGAAGATTTAATTCTCTTGTTGTTGAAGATGAAGAATGTGTGAGGGTATGTGATGGTATGCACCAGGTTTCTCACATGTTGAAAGGTATGGTTCTCTCTATGTTTTTTGAGGTTTGTATCTTGGTGATTTGGCACATGCTTAAGGCATGTATTCACATATTGTTTGAGGTATATACATTAGTGTTTTTGGTACACTCTTGAGGCATGTCTTGGAGTCATTTTTAGCACATGGATGCATATGTTTGAGGTACATATTTTGGATGGTTTGGCACATGCTTAAGGAATACATTTGTCATATGGTTTGAGGAGCATCTTGGAGATTTGGCACATGGTTTGATATATACTTTGGTATATGTTTACATGTTTGAGGCATATCTTGGTACATGGTTGATGGATGTTATGGTACATATCTTAGTACATGGTTGATGGATGTTATGGTACATGTTTTAGTACATGGTTGATGGATATTATGGCACAAGTTTGAGGCATATATTGGCACATGGTTTATGGATATGGCACATTCTTGTTACATGAATGTTATGGCACAAATATCTTAGTACATGATTGTTGATATTGGTATATGATATATGTGAGTGGACCTAGTTTTATTTCATGATGATGTTGATGATGAGGAATCAGTATCAGTGACAGTGGCAGTGATAGTGACAGTGACAATGACAGAGACTGTAATAGGGACAGTGATAGGTTGGATGACAGGTTGATTATTGGTGATAGTGACAGTGACAAAGACTCTAACAAGAACATTGATAGGTTGGATGAGAGGTTGATTATCAGTGACATATTGATTATCATTGATAGTGACAGATATAGAGACTATAACATGGACAGTGACAGGTTGGATGAAGGGTTGATTATTAGTGATAGGTTGATTATTAGTACCAGTGGTAGTGATAGGTTGATTATTAGTATCAGTTGTAGTGATTGGTTGATTCTACACTTGTATTTTAGGGTGGAAGGAAGGGGAAAGGAAAGGGGGTTGTAGCCTCTTTCTGGTTGGAGCCAGAGAATATAGGGAGTTGGAGCTTCCTTCAGGTTGGATCTTGTAAATCAAGTAGTCATAGCCTCATTCCAATAGGAGTTGGAGAGTTCATGGATTTGTAGCTTCCTTCAGGTTGGAGCCTATAAATCAGGGGGTTGGAGCCTCCTTCTAGTTGGAGCTGGAGAATTTAAGAATCTGTAGCTTCATTCAAGATGGAGCCTGTAAACAGGTGGTTGGAGCCTCCTTCCAGTTGGTGCTGGAGAATTTTGAAAGTTGGTGCTTCCTATGAATGTAATATTTGATACATAAGAAATCATTTTGTGGTTTTATCCCATTTGGGTTTCCATGTTAAACTATGGTGTATTGTGTATATATGGATATGATGTGATGCATTTTTTATGGTTATATGTTTATGATATACTGAATGCAATCATAAATGATAACTAATTGATAAAATTGATGATTACATATTTTGATTAAAAGTGGTAGAAAGTGCTCAATATTGATTCACCCCCTCCTCCTCTTAGAATTGGTGAATATTCCAACATGTCCATCCATCCCTTTGTTTTATTTTAGACATCAATTGTACTATAAAAACACACCATCTCACTTGAGCTCAAAAGGAAGAATTATTATGGTGATAGTATTCGGCTGTTATTGTAACTTTCATACTTCTACAATATAATTTGTGTTCTTCTCTTGTTTGTGTGTTGATGTGTTGATGATCATGTGATTCTAATTTCGTAGCTTAATTCCTTGTCTAAGGGGGTAGGGCCCCATCCTTAGTTAGGTATTGTATGTATATTAAAGAGTAGGATTAATACTTCATGTCTGTTTATTTAAATTATGCATTTATTTTGTCTCTTTATATCATTGCAATTCCATATTTCATAGACAGTTAATTGTAATCCATGTGTGGTTAATAATTAGTTTCTTTGTGTTGTGAGATCTACAACCATAATCTACAACTCAGTGCAACTCACATTGTTGTAACATTCATGATGCAGCTCCATTGTTGCAACTCGCGTTGTTGCAACTTTTCTTGCAGCTTTAATTTATTTTGATTTCGTTCAAATTTACAACAACTTTGTTCTTCAGTAATTTGGTATTGATATTCTCTTGATTTTGCAATAATCATTGAATGTGAAAACACACAATCATTATAACAAGTTAATATCATCATTTTACTTGAGAAAGTCACCATTAAATATTAGCATAACTTTACTTTCTACAAGTGTGATTTCCTTTATGCAAGTGTGGTTTACTTTCTGCAAGTGTGATTTCCTTTCTGTCAACATGATTTACTTTCCGCAAGTGTGATTTACTTTCTGCAAAGTGTGATTTACTTTCTGCAAGAGAAATTTACTTTTCACAAGTGTGATTTTTTTTTCTTGCAAACATGATATTTATTTTCCTGCAATTTCAGAAGTAGGATAGCTTGGCGACTTAATTAAGTATCTTGAAATCTCAACTTGTGACATTCGAAGTAATACAACCCCTTAGTGATTAAAACACTACAAATATTGCATATACAATGCACGACGGTTCATGATTCAGATACGACCTCGGATTGATAATTAAATGTACAAATCTTCAGTTTCTCACTAATTTAATTAGGAAGAATTAAAGACTTCGTCATCAATATTGCAAATATAGTAGTTCATTTCTCTCTAGTCAAAATGACAATGACCTGAATATTTGATTGATGAATAGTGAGGTGTTTGGGACTCAATCCTATTTTTCTCCATATGTGATTGGGACTCGATCCTCTAGTTCTCCTTATCCTCTTCTTGATAATTTAGGCTAAGAAGGCTTGTTAGTTCTTTCATGTCTTGGAGATCATCTTTATTTTCCATCCCTTTGAGATCATCTTTTCTTACCATGTTTGACTTGATATCGTCTTTAAAATTTTGGAATTTTATTTTACTTATTGTCACATCCACATAGGATTCCTTCCTGAATATAATGATTGTGCACCTCCTAAGGGCGTGTGACACTATGACTTATCTCACTTGGCTTCTTGGAAAACCAAGGATACTTCGTTTGGACTACACCTCTTCACTAGAGCATACCCATACTTTTTCTTGGGCTATGGATGATTCACACTCCTACCCTAATGCAACTCACTTGTATACTTAGAAAATATTATTAACAAATTAACACTTAGTCATTTAAGCATACATCCATGAACATGTGAATCCAAGAGAACACTTGTGAAAAAAACAAGATATCCACATATATAGTGCGGTCGGCGTTGGACGTGCCTAACATCTAGATAAGTCTAATTATTGCAAAAAAGTTACAATATGATACCTATCGGCTCGGTTTACAACTTGGGTAGAGTCGCATGACTTTTCTCACCTCACCAAGACATTCATACATAGATTCGTCACCTCAGGACTCATCCATTACAATAACTTTCACAAATCTTGTGGTGCACCTCAGATGTGTACCCACCACCGACTCATAGTCTCTTCTCTGTCACAAGACTTCACAAAAATATGTGGTTCTGTCTCGTAGCATGCCTCACCTAGAACTGCGATAAGACTTCCCCAACTCCAAATTCACCCTGCCTAATGTTAGACTCAATCCAAACAAGGTTGTCACAAATCTACCCATAGAATCATCTCTAGGTAGCACAATTCCTCCCATGTGGAGAAACTTGGATCCTTGAGGGAGCTCACCCCTCTTTGTCCAAATCTATTGTAAAAACTTGACTCTGATATTTCTCTCTTCCTTGTTTTTTCTTGGTTGATTGTCCTTATTCTTTTATATGGACTTCAAACATCACCTTCATGAATCGCTGCATCCTTTGGGTGTGTCACATCTATTCACAAACCAATGCACCCAAATGAACCGATGTGTCCCTTTGCATATCCATGCACCCAAATGAACCCATGTTCTCGCCAACCTTTGTGTCCCTTGGGATTGGTGCACTCCTCATGTTGATTCCCCCAACCTCTTCAGTCCACCTAGATTTTTTCTTTTTCTCATGCTTGGGAAATCCCATTAGTGTGTTCATGTGCCCAAGGTTCCCACTTTCCCAACTAGTGTGAATCTTGGGTGCTAGAGCAACCCCAAATTTTGTCTCCTTGAATAATTGGGTGAGGGTTCCCATGCCCTTCTAACCGAGGAACTTAAATCCTCCCCCACCTCAAGTTGTTCCCATCCTAGAAAAACACACAAAATATGTGATTTCCAAGTCTCTTCCTAAACTTGTGACCCCATCTCAAGTAATTTTTTTGGAAAACCCAAGTTTCATGCCAACTAGAAACCCCAAATTCTGCCAAAGTGGAAACCCTAACTTTCCTTGTGAAATGGAAACCCAAAATTTCCAACTCGCACTGCAATAATTTGAAACCTTGTGCAACCAATCGCATTTCTCTCTTCCCAAAGTTGTGTGTGACTAATCTATCTTCTACATTGGAAGGACCTCTCCTCCCCAACTCTATAGACAATGTCCAATATGTCACTGTATTGTTGGAAAGATCACTGTCCATTATGTTGCTATTGTTTCCTCAACTGCTACTACAACCTCAATCAAAACTTAAAAAATGTCTAAGTGTTGAACTCCTATAAACTTGCTACTATTCCCATACTTCAACCAACTTAGCCATGTCTCCACACACTACATGCCTCAATTCTTGCATTGGTCGGGTGATCAATCCAACCATCATGTCTAGTTCTTGAAATGTGCATCTCCATTCTTAAACTTAGTCTTTTCTATTCACATCTATGTTACTTCTTCCAAATCCAAAGACTAAGGAAAGTGTCCACCCTTGCCTCACTATCACCACATCTAATCTTCATCAAGGAGATCATCCACAATGTCCAAGTGTCTTGCCTCAAAACTTACTAGCATGTTTGTACTCTTGACCCCCTTGTGATGTTGTTATTCTCTCCCAAGTTGTGAATTAGTTGAATGGTGATTCCAACTATCACACTCCTTGAGTCTGCACACCCTCAAGGCCAACTTGGTCACTTCCTTTCACAATTCATTTTTTCCACACACATCATTGGATCAATTCAAGGTAACCCCTCACCTTATTTCACTATGAAGTCACCCCAAACAAAGTCAATTGCAACACCTTGACTCCACTTCCCACCTCATGTCACAGTTAGTCAATATTCTACAACGACACATAGTATGCATCGCATCCATGTCTGTGAAGAGTCAAGGAAAATCATCGTGCATATTTTATTTGTACATCCAACCAACTCTTCCCTTGCAACCCAAATTGCGATGAAGTTCACAAGGATAGATTTCTTGGATGAATTCTCCCCATATTCATCTACTTCTTTGGGTATGAAATGTCCCCTATTCACCAAGAGTTGCACATACAGACTGTATTTTCCTCATTGCTTCATCACTTTTCCATGTTGCTACATCTACCTCTCCATGCCTTGAAATTGTTAGGCTTCACCCTCAACCATGCTTCCCAAAGAAAGAGAAATTCCCATGCCTAAGTAATCTCTTCATGGTCCAATCTATCTATCTACATAATACTCCAAACCAAGGAAAATCCTCCACTCACCTCCTTCGTCGAGTCACCTCTCTACAACTCAACATCTACAATGAGTGTGACCAATGCACCCACACTCCTCAAATGTCCCAAAAAACTGTCCAAAGTGCTCCAAGTCAAATAAATCATCTTAAAGAACTTCCATGCATTGGCACATTCAAACCAATAATTCTTCCAACCTCAACCAATGACCCTCCTAAATCTATAAGTCATCATACAATGATTCACAAGTCAGAAATGTACATTATACCTCATCTGATGTCTCATTCCAAAGGTGAGAGAACACTACCCAAGTCACTTAGTCTGTATTCTTCCCATTTAGGTTGATTGGCAACAATTCTTGGTCGAATTCTTGTTGACTCCATCCATCTCCTAGAAAAAAAAATCATTGCTCCTCCACAAGTTTCCAAAATCTGGCACTATCATCGTGACTTTTCAAGTCATTACATGACCCAAAAAATATGGCTAAGGCACCAATGCACTAGGGTACTGTATACAAGAGTTAGTAAAATCCTCAATTCATCTCCACAAATGCATCCAAACCTGAAAAATTCCACCACAAGACTCCTTCAAGAAAGTCACCCTAATATCTCCACACATTCACCCAAATCAAGACGTCCCAACTACTACATGACTTCTTCGAGTCTGCACTACTTGAGCCACCCTCAATTCTATCGATTTTGACTGCAGAAACGGATTACACTTGAACCACCAACTCATTTGACTTCCCTTCAAATAACTCACTACAAAACTTAGGAAATGAAAGGACTAAAAACCAACCATACCTTTTCCAGTGACAGTCTTGGTTGCACCCATGGTTTAATTTTGTTTTCATACACCTTCACTTTCCCAAGACACCGACTCTCCACATGAACTCCCCTCAATCACCATCCACAACTCCAAAAACCTACACAAAACCTTCGTTTCCATACAAGGATGATTCCATCTATCCATTTTTGAAATACATCTAATTCCCAAACTTCCCATGCAACCAACCAAACTCATTTCTAATGTCATTCCATCTTTGCACCTTGACTACTTTCGCTTCAAGGCACCATGCACACACCATCTGAATGCTAATTCATATTGTTGCTAACTAAATATCATAATTATGTGAAGATATACCTCATCTGAAGGTTTCATTCAACCCACTCATCCAACAACCCATCTCAACTCAATTGTCCTTCTCAATGATGCATGACACAAATATGTCATGGTGAAAATGTGCCTAACCAATTGTCGTGTTGTGAATATGCTCTAGGTCGCATCAAGTCATCCAACTCACCTAAGTGCTTCAACTCATTTCATGCCCATTTTCCCTATCTTGAGTCTTCACAAAGGTGTGTCCACTTCGTTGCAACCCAAAAATGCTCCACTTTGCACTCACTTCTAAGATCACCCACTGCGATCACTCTCTGCAATCAAATCTATGACAAGTCCTACATTTTTCTGCCTTTCCTAAGTGATTCATTTCACTAAAAAATCTATGTTTTTTCTTATCAAGGTGTGCACATATGACTGGCACTTACTTTCATCACAAATCAAACCAACCAAGTATGTGCCCAGACTATCTCTATGAAAGTCCAGTCCACCTCACTAAACCTTCACCAAGTTTGTGCCCAAACTGTCTATGTGATTGGGTCTTTGATGAGTTCATTCCTACCCACCCTACCCAAGTCCTTTGTTTCACCACAAACTCTTTTCCCAGTCTATATAAAGGATGCACCCAAATCAACTTTCCACCACACTAACAATCGGAACCTCTGTCGTAAGCTCGATGCAAATTCTTTGTGATGAACCAATTTTCTCCATTGAACTATTCACCAAGTCTACAAATGCTCACAATGAAATTTCTTCGCAATGAAATATGAAACCAACTGCATTGCACCTCAACACCACCATTCTGACTGCGGTAGTCATGAAGAGCCAAATATTCTCTCATACCATCTATTTCCAAGATAGTGGTGAAGAGTTAGCCAGTTTTATCACCAAAATCATCTATGATACCATCTATCATTAAGGTGATAGTGGTGAAGAGCTCATTGAAATCTATTCACAAGAAAAATATTCTCTGATACCATATTTCACATCCCCACAAAATGCCTACCTGAATATTACGATCATGCACCTCCTGAGGGAATGCATCACTACGACGGTTCTCACTTAGATACTGTAAACACCAAGGATCTAGACTATGCCTCTTCACCTAGAGCATACACATACTCCATTCTAGGCTACAGGTGAGTCACACTCCTACCCTAGTGCAACTCACTTGTATACTTAGACAATCATCTTAACATATTAACACTTAGTCATTTAAGCATACACCCATGAACATGCAAATCCAAGAGAACACTTGTGAAACAAAAAATAGACACACAGATATAGTGCGGCTGACAAAAGACGTTCCTAACACCTAGCTAGGTCTTATTATTTCAAAATAGTTACAATATGAGCACTACTAGCTCGGTTTACAATTTGGGTAGAGTCGCATGACTTGCCTCACCTCACCAAGAAACTCATACACAAATTCATGACCCCAAGACTCATTCGTCGCAACAACTTTCACAACTCCTCTAGTGCACCTCAGACGTGTGCCCACCACAAAATCACAATATCTTATTTGTCACAAGACATCACACGGACCTATGGTTCTGTCTCATGGCATGCCTCACCTAGAATACGATAATACTTACCCAACTCTAAATTCACTCTGCCTGCTGCTAGACTCAATCCAAAGATGGTCGCCCCAACTCTGACCATAGAATCACCTCAAGGAAGCACAAGTCCTCCCATGTGGACCTTACACTTATCATATTTAGGATGTTAACCTTTATTTCCACTGTATTTTCCATGCCCACTATTTTATTTTCCAACTTGGACACCTTAAATTCCAATTCTTCATTCTCTTATTTTATTGAGGATGACCCTTCAGAAGTCTTTGTAGGAGTCACATTTGGATAAATACATGTAGACATGATCACTTGGGGTTTTATAGGGTCTCTTCTACAAGGAAGTGTCAATATATATAGCTCTTTGATGTATTCTTTGGTTTTCAATGGTAGTACTAGATTAGTGTTTCATGGCTCGAACTAGGGAGGATGGACAATACCCTTAGCTATAATACTTTATTCCCAAGTATGTGAGAATTATTTCCATGAATTTTATTCTCGGGTTTACTATATATATAGATGGTCAAAAAGTGATCCAAGTATGGTTGCAATATGCCTTTGGGGCTTCCAATATACCCTTGGTTATGTGAAATATAAAATTCATGAAGATACTCTATCTAATATGGTATAAAGAGCTAGGTACCAACAAATATTTATAAGGGTGCCTTAGATAAACCCCACCATTATTGTCTGTGTGTACGCTTAAAACTCACATTTTTACCCACTAAACAATAGATATCTATTTGTATAGGCATCAATACATGTAAATCGCCTAAAAAATGTAATTGCTACAAAATGAAGAAAAAATTATAATATCAAGGTCTCCTCATAACCCTTTTAAGGCTTTGATTTGGGGTCTACTCTACTAGAAGACATTGAACATGTTACAATTTTCCAATTGTAATCCTTTTTTTTATGAAATTTTTTATGATTTTCTTTGGTATTCCTTCAATCTCTCACTAATCCCATGCAATCTAGTCCTTCCAATGGAATGTTATGGTGGAATTATGATAGCTTGTTGTTTTTGACCTATTTTAGGAGGGATAACTTTGTATGAATTACCACTTCACCGATATTTACCTAACGAGTCCTAAATGTGTACTAGAAAGACCTTATTCTATCTTATATTTGATTCCACCAATGTCACCCAATTTTGACCTTGAAAACTTTAGATATGATTATTTTACTAAAACCAAATGTTTAATCCTAGCCTGAGGACTAAACAAAAACCCTAACGTGTACAATTTGTAACTCCAGAAATATGGTGAGCTATATTTTGAAATTTACCCAATGAACTTCATTATGTCCTCTATCAGCCCTGCAATTTCTAGTAAATTTCAATGATCTAAAACAAATAGAGTGAAAATAGTAAGATAACTCGCTTGAATGAACCAAACCAAGGATTGTTTGCTCTTATATCAAATGTTATGGACCAAATACCCAAATACATGTAAAAAGGACCCAGTTTAGTAATGTCACTCCTAAATCAAGTGAAAGAGAGAATGTATAAGAAGTCTATTCTAGAGGGAAATATCCTATTACAATATATCAAATGCACAATAAAATATCATTCATATAAATCTCCTTGACTGATGCAGGAGCATCGCCAGCAAATCATAAGCATGAAGGACAGCTGGGGGCACTAGTGCATAATTTGAAATGTTTTGAATTTCAAAGATCAGTGTATTAATGTAATATCTGACAACACTTTTTGAGTTATGAACATATTTAATGATCGGAGGTTGATCCATCACGTAAGATCGATCGGGAATGTATTTGTTTTATGAATCAGATCGCAGTACAGATCTGGAGCTTGTGCTCTTATCTGTCTGACTCGATATTTATTGTAATAGATGTTGAGTAGTTGATAGCATTTAATTCCGATAGGATAGCATAAAGTAGTTGGAGGGAAGAACTCAAGAGAGTCCCTTTGTATAAATCTTTGTATTGTTGTTGAGGAGAGGTTGTTGATAGAAGAGAGGTAATCAGTCGCTGCTAAATCTAATGTGTAGATTTCCATTGTAAGCTAAGACCTGGGAGATATAAAGAAATATTGTATGAATGTATGTAAGTTCTAGTTGGATGAATATAACAGAGGAATATATTGTCCCAAATGTGTGTTGTTATGTGTCTGTCTGGATGAATGGTAAACTCTTTGTTATTTTTGAACTCTCTATTATTTCTTGTTCTTAAGTCCATGGCCGCATTTGCATTGTTAAATGTATGAGTCATTGTGAAGAGTGAACTAGTTTCAATTGTTTCTCTTTTGTGAGAGAGTGCAAGGTGTGCATAGTGTCCGCAAGTAGTGCATGACCAAGCCTATTTCAACTCGAAGCTCAGAAGAGATAACGAGAAATTGTATGTGTGCAAGGAGTGCATTGACGTTCACAAGGAGTGCATAATAGAGTTTTCAGACTCGAAAGCTCAGGAGGATTAGTGTGATTTCAATCACGAGAGACATAAGCGGTTGGAGAATAGTCGCAAGGAGTGTGAAGCCATCCACAAGGAGAATTTATGTTGTGAATGAAAATTTGTTGCAAGGTGTGCACAGATTGAGATTTCGACTAAGTGTCGAAGGAAGTGTCCAGAGGAACCCGAGGAAGTTAAAGATCGAGAGGGAGAGCAGCGGAAATCTTCAAGGGAAGAAGTCTCTGAAGTCTTCATTGAAGGTCAGTGAACGAGATTCGTTCTTGGAGGGAGGCGAATGATTCCAAACCATCGGATCTGGGAAAGCTATGCGGAGGATAGCCATGAAGTGTTTCAACACTTCAGAGTTTGGAAAGTTTAAATACTTGACGAAAGTGAAGTCGTGAATGGATTTCAGTCGTTGATCGCAAGAAGGGCACGTGGCAACGGATTAAGGATTTTGGGAATCAGAAGTTCGGAGGTCTGTGGGCAGAAGGCCTAGAGTTTCGTGAGGTCGTGAAGTCCGAACCATAGTGGGGTCAGCAACTCTAAAGAGATGCGTGGAGAAAGTTCATAAAATTTGAGAAGAACGCTTAAGGAAAAGCTAAGGAAAGGATTCAGGATATCCCCGAATTCCGAATTGCTGAGAGATAGACCCACGGTCATAGCCATGGTCACTTGCGAAAGAGACCTCTGTGTGTGGGTAGAGTTGTTTCAGGTGCTCGTAGGAACCCAAGGAGTCGCTTCGTCTCAGTATTTCAAATGATCCAAGACCAAGAGGTCGAGCAACCATTTGGAGGGAAGGGGGGTATGCGCCACTGACACACATATATATGACAAAGAAAGATAAAATATAATAATAATAAGTCAACATAAATATAATTAATATAAAGATAATGAATTAGGGCTATGATTCCATGGGCTTAACATGGTTTTTTCTCAATGATTAATAATAATGAAAAGTAAGATGTCATTGTTTGATTGGTTAGTTTTAAATGTGTATTTTGATATGTAAGCATTTTCATGATTTTAATAATGGTTAATGATAGTGAAAAGTAAGATGTCATTGGTTGATTGGCTAGTTTTAAATGTTTATTTTGATATGTAAGCATGTTCATGATTTTAATGAACCCTTGTGTCGAATTATTATGGATAATTTCTTTATGTAAAAGAAAAAGGAATAACTTGATATCTTAACATATTTCATTATTCGATTATGATAATGACTTTTTTAATCAAAGGATAACGATGGAATGAGGAGGTGATATGGGGTTATAAATAGTAACAGGTTTTTTTTTCAAGCTATGCGAGGTCATAATAGTAAATCTTATGATCGATATTTTATTTATTTGATTTAACATTCAAAATTCACGTAGGTGTTATTCCCAAGTGAAACTTAGGAGTATTTTGTTGTCCCATTTGATATCATACTAGGTAGCCCTTTCCCATTTCTCCCAAACAAAAATGCTATTATTTATTTTATAAATTATTATTTAAAATTAGTTTTAAATATTAACTATCTCTAAAATTCTTTAGAGAGGATAAATGGAAAGATAAATGCATGAAAGTACATGTACACCAAAAACTCTACCAAAAATATGATTAACTATAATCTTTCACTCCATCTTATTTCGAAGTTTTCAAGGAAAGGCATATTGGCTAATGATTGTGAGGACTCAAATATGAAAAGGACAACGAAGGGGTGTCCCTTTTAGGTAGAGAATCTTTTTTTGTTTTTCTATCTAACAGAGAGTCGGGGCATAGTTTTTGGTTTCATAGTTTTATGTTGTCAAACAATTGAACGAAGGAAATAGATGGATAGTGCCCGATCAAATCGATCGGGTCATGCAGGAACAAGGTTCAAATCTCTTGATCTATTAGGATGCTTTAGTTGTATACATCACTGCATTTCCATTTGACACCTATCATAATGATAAATGGCTTGTCTCGTCGTGAGCTTATTTTGGATTCCCAATACTTTTGTCACTTCATCCCCTACAAGAACAAAGAACCCATTGTTGTCCCAGCTATGTTCGCAACTAGGACTCTCAAGGAAGTAAGAATAAGAGAGCACTCATCTTGAGGTGGGATTCCTACTTATATGCTTTTAGTAGTTATCCTCTCTATACGAGAGTACATGAACACCAAAACTCTACCAAAAATATGATTGATTATAATATTTCACTCCATCTGATTTTGAAGTTTTTAAGGATCCAAGAACATTTGTGATGGCAAGAATACTCACCAAAAAAAATTGTTTGGTAAAATATTAATTTTGTGTAACTGAGGTATAAAATTTATTTATTTCATTATTTTTTATTTTTTTATTTGATGCCATTTTATGATAGTAATCTATTAAAATATGTAAATATATTAATCAGTAATTCTTTTTTTTTTCAAGGCATAACTTGTGGAAAAACCTAAAAATGTTTATCCACATTCATAGGTGGCATCCTTAGTAAACCCATTAACATAAACTAATGCACCTCATCCAAATGGATTCAAATTGGATACATGTTGATACATAACTAATCAAATGCACAATAACATTTATCAATTAAACTAACTCCTTAAACTTATATTTAAACATAAATGAAATAAAGAATTTGATTTATGTCTTATTTTTTTATTTATTTTAATTAGTTTAAATTTATTTTTTCTTTTACAAATTTTATTTTTAAGTTTATCTTTTTAAACATAAAAAAAAATATGAAAAAAATTAAAAAATATTTATGTTTTTTCTAAGTTAAAAGATATTTATGTATTTCTTTTATGAGGGGAAAATTTAAAAATTAAATATGGATAAACCAAAACTTATTATCATATAGTTTAATTTATATTTTTAATTTAGAGAGGATTCTTTAGAGTTTCTAATTTATTCGATCAACCCCGTAAGTAGATTCCTTATTTAGCTTGGAAAATGAAATTAGTACCCTTCATGTGGAAAGTTTTGGATTCTAACTTATAGGATATAAATATTGGGTCTCATTTCCCACACCCATAAGCATCTTTGATATGTTGAATGTGTAATTACAAGTTTGAGCATGAATACATTATGCATGGAGATTTACCCTAGAGTAGGGTGGGGAATAAAATTGGAATAAATAATAAGATAAGATGTCATTATTAATGTGTGGAAGGGATAAAATTTGATTCCAAAAGAAAGAAAGATTATTAAAAGTTTAAAAAAATTGAATAAAAAATAATAAAATTTATTCGAATTTTTTTTTCTATATTTTTTTTTTATTTTTTTTTACATAACAATCTATATATATGTGTATGTATGGATGTATGTATGTATGTATGTGATCAATAAAACCTCAAAGGACTATTTAAAGTTTCTAATATTTTTTATCAAAAACTTAAGTAGATTTCATGTTTAGTTTGGAAAGGGAAATTCATATCCTTAAGGTTTTAGATTCTAAATTATATAGGGGATGTAAATATTAGGTGGTTTTTTTCTCAATGTTGCTTATCCATCCTCATAAGAATTTTCGATTGAGCATCAACACACTATGCATAGAGATTTACCTTATAGGAAACCTAATCATGAATAATAAACCTTGAACAAAGAACAAAATTAGTTTCCATATTTATTAATTCACGTGGATTAAAAAGATAAAAAATGTTGTAGCTCAACTATGTAGTAGTGCAAACTTAAAGTTCCTCATCTATAGAGAATCCAATGTCTCCTCTACAAATATATCATGCTATCCAAATACGATACCACTTTAAAATGGGGTCTATCCAAAATGGAAGGATAGATGTTTCTCATTGTATGGAACAACTTTCCCTTTAGTCCATTCATGAGATGAAAATCATTAGGAGTGTATCTTTATCGTCCATTCAAAATGGAAGGATAGATGTTTCTCATTGTATGGAACAACTTTCCCTTTAGTCCATTCATGAGATGAAAATCATTAGGAGTGTATCTTTATCGTCTATCCAAAATGGAAGGATAAATGTTTCTCATTGTATGGAACAACTTTCCCTTTAGTCCATTCATGAGATGAAAATCATTAGGAGTGTATCTTTATCAATTTTCATGATTCCTCTATCTTCAAAGGATTATTCTTCTTCCTCTGGCTAACTAAACTCTCTAGTTGTAAAACTATTTTGTTTATTATTCTTTGGTTTTTCATTTCATCTATGTTGATATTGTTTGGTCATATATTTCACTCTCTCCTCATCAAAAGAATCCTCCAATACTTCCTTAACTATAATTAGGATGGCCACAAAATTTCATAACTAAACCCCTATTTTATCTATGATTCCTCTTTAAGTAGTTTGCATATAAGATCAAGTTATCTTAAGTAGTTTGCATGCAAGATTAAATTATGTTAAAGGTTATTTGCCTCACCCCATTATTGATTAAATTATGTTAAAGGTTTGTTGCCTCATCCCATTCTTGGTGATTCTTGGAATCAATGGTGAAGGGAATAATAAGAAACTCTTCACGTGTTCTTGTTTTCTCGGACATGTTTTTTATTCAGCTAGACCTTAATGGTTACCATCTCCATGAATACACTTACTCTATCTTAGTGGTTTTAATTCCCAAACCAAATTTGGAAACTACCTTATTTTCATGTGGTTGACAAGTATGAGTGATATGACATTATCATACACTAACATGGCACCTATGTATATACACATGGAACTAAAATAGAATGGACATGTATATCCATGGCACCTATGTATATACACATGGAAATAAAATAGAATGGACATGGATATCCATCGGTTAGTCCTCTAAGTTGTACTAATTGTGATGGCCTAACATATCTTCTACCAAAATTGACTAGGTTTTCTCATTTCTTCATTTGTTTCGAATGTTGTCTCCTTTACTTAATAAATTGTTTCATTTTCTTGATAGCTACATCATATATTTTTCTTAGTGGTTGAGGTTTTTGGTTGTGATCCACTTCATTTAGCACAAAATGTTATTTCTTGTTAAGCACTAAATATTAAGTATTTCACCCTAAAGGATTAGTTTTCTTGTTGCATTACCTCCCTTTGTTGGGTGATTGTGTTTATCTTTTCCTTAGTGATTAGAGAATTTGGTTCTGATCAAATTTCTTGAGCAATATACCATGTTAATTTTCAATTATATATTTTTGAGTAGTGCATGTATAATTCCCTTTTTCTTGGTGGATTATATCCCTTTTGGTGAATGGATAATTCGGTTGTGATCAAGTTCATCAAGAAAAATCTTTTATTTCTGGTTGAGTATAGGTTGCAAAGTAAGGTAACTATTTTTTTTTGTGTGAAAATCAATTTTCTCTTTCCAAACAAGCTTCTTCTATTGGTTTCCAACTCCTACTTCCTGGAAAAATTATTTTAAGGTAAAATGTCCAATTGGTTATTCTTTTAAAGGTTTTGGTTTTTCTTTCTAATTAGGATTATTTCTACAAGCCTTGGATTCCTTTGGACGACTCCTTATGGAAAAAACAATTGATGGAAAAAGTCTAATTTTCACTTTCCTTTATTAATTTTTTCCTTGGCACATTTTATTTCTTCTAATCTTATAATAGACGTTCATCATAATTTTAAATCGTTAGTTCATTTTGTAAGACCATTGCTAAATCTCTAATTTCAAGGACTTGTGGGGGCATGTTTTATAAAATTACCCCAAAAGTACCTTTAAGGATGATTTTTACATAGTCACCCCTAAAGTCCTTGAAATTAAATTTTTAGTGATGGTTTTTACATAATCATCATTAATTCAAGGTCTTTTGGGCAAATTTTGTAAAAACCACCCTTAAAAATACATTTTGTTAAATCACTCTTAAAAAAATTTGGTAGCAATTTTGAAAAAACCATCATTAAACTAGACAACCATCAAAAGGGTAAATTGTTATAAATCTTACTCCTTTTCCCAATCCAACATCATAAGCCTCCATGACTCAAAATACATATAACATATGTTATATGTATTCTCACGAGGGAGTAAACAAAGTAGAAATTCACCTCTACCCCTCCCTAAGAAAATCAATTATTTTCCTTCCCATATAATGGCTCATTGGTAAGGTCTATATGTGTTTCGTGCACACATTCTTAGGACATGCATTACTCAATATAGTCATAACAAGAACATATATATTCAATATCAATGGAGGTTCAAGGTCATTGTAATTAACTCCTTGGATTTCATCATGCATATAGGTTTTCCCATCACAATTTTGTAATATCAATTAATAACATCATATTTCAACACACCATAACATAATTAATTATAAGTTGGTAATAACATTTCCATCTTTTCATCATAACATTTCTATCTTTTCATCATATTCACATAATATATGTGAGAATAGGTTAGCGATCCTAGAGGTATACAAATCACAACACATGCATGGATATGTGTTTCATCTCAAGAATGAACATGTCATCATATAATATAATTCAAATTCCAATATATGTAAAACATAAAAGGTCCATCACCACATCAATCTATCAAAATAGCACACAAGGTTTCCCTAGACATTTGGAGTCACCATCCGAATAAGGTGCAATGTTTAAGTCTGAAATTGGGGCACTATATAATATCTACATCAAACATATTATAATGTTTTTTTTTCAATGGGAAAATTTCTCAATTATATTATAAATATAATTTTTTCTCTAGACAAGAGATGTTACAAAGGACAGCAAAAAGAGATGAAATTGTCTATGAATCTTTCACCAATAGAAGTCTCTTGACCAGCAGATAGGGAAAATTCATGACCATGATCATAAAACAAAAACCATACATCCCCAGAAAAGTCATCGGAGAAGAAAACCAACACGCAGGCTGCAAAAAGAGATACAAAACAGGGCAAAAAACCCAACAAAAGCCAGTCACAGAGTAGTCTTCGCCACTACAAATGGTTCACGCATCCTCATGATGCATTAAAAAATCATAAACGCAAATCTTGCATCCTCCATCGCTGCCTCCCTCTATCACTTGAACAACCCTTGGTCGCACAGATGCAGGCTCAGAGAAGGATTCTAAAACAATCAGCCCCTTAAACGCTGCCTCGGCCCCCAAAATCCACCACAGAACATTTGATGCCATCGAAGAAATTTCACGCGTCCACACGATGCAATGGAAACTCTTGTTGGGCATGAATCCTCCATCATCGTTGTCCTCTAACCCTCAACACATCCTTTCTCGCTCGCCCTGTAGGGGTTTTTACCCGTGCTTCTCCAAGGGGGCCAGGGATGCGACTAGTGAGACCTAGCCACAGAGCCTGTAGGATTGGATATCGAGTTTGACTCTCAAACCTACAACATCGGAAACCCTAGGAGCCACAACCTCCTCCTCCTCTTCTTGCGATATTGCTCTTGCTCGACTCTCAAACCTACAACACCGTAAACCCTAGCTTGATTGCCCATGTTTGCAATAAAGTGAATACCTTGATCTCATGTGCTCTAAATTGGATATCCAAATATGAAAAATAATGACTCAAATAGGAAGTTGGTAGTTACCTTTGGTGTGGTTGTTTTGGTATCTCTTTCTTCTCATTTACTAAACAAGTTAGTTTTGGTATCTGTATTGTGTTCCTTTTATTGATACACGGCGTTTTATTGGTACATAATTCCTGATGAAATCTATTTCCCGTTTCTCAAATACGGTTGCATTAGTAATATTTGGTTCATCTCATTGTATTATCTACCTTATAACATTGTTTACACTTTGACCTTATTGAAACAATCTTTGACTAATTTGGATCACCACAATGCCATATATAATATATTTTGTGTTGTTTTATTGGCTGAGAATTATCCTCCTACTACTCCATCTTGGTATTCTTCATTCAATTGTTTAGTTTTTAGTGGTTGAACACATCTTCACATAATTCCATTCATGCCTATCCTATATAGATTTCCAGACAATATTTTAAATCTTAGTATCATGTGTGTTATACTTCAATTTTCAGTAGCATTTTTTAGTCATTGGCATCCATATCCATATTAGAGGAATAGAAAAACATCTTCCAAATACCCAAATGCTACTTGTACTTAAAACACATTACCATCATAGAAATCTCCTTCCCCGTGTTTCTCATTTCCCCACTATCTATTCTTGAAAGGTGATCAGGTCCCACATGGGATTTTCTAGGTTTAAAAAAAAATCATATTCTTGGAAAAACATCAACCATGTACTCGAGGAATGATCCAAATTTTAATGGGGTATATGGTATAAATTTGGATGCAAAAGTCATAAAGCTATAAAGCTAATAGATTTCCAATGTGGATCAAGGATATTCTCACCTCCTCACTAATTAATTGGGCTAACATATTGCCCATATGGGTCAAAGAGAGTCTCACCTTTCCATTATTATATTGGGTTTTATTTTCCACTACTTAGTTAGTTGGGTAGTTAGATATATTATTATAATAATAGAGACTCATTTAATGATCTCTTTCCATTATTGGATTGGGTTTTATTTTACACTACTTAGTTAGTTAGGTAGTTAGATATATTATACTAATAATAGAGACTCATTTAATGAGTTCTTTTTTACTTTGTCCAATGGATCATTTTGTAATGTTATATAAAGGCATAGCAGGCCTTCTCATAATATCAAGTTACTCATTTTGGCTTCTCTCATATTTTCTATTGTTCATTGTGAGATTAATTAGCTATGAGTGATTTACTAATAATTAGTTTTAGAGATGAGGCTCCTCTTTGAACCTCACCTCCCAAGTACTTCATTTACATGTTTTTTTTTGCCATGCTTCTTTTCATGCAAGATTGGCACGTCTAAACTCCTCATATCTCAGCATTCAAGCCATCCAAATCTCATCTCCCAAAATCTGGATCAATGTTCTTGATAAAATAAGCTTGTTAAAAATGTATTTTAGTGCTTGATAATCAATGTAAAAAATAAACTTATTTACTAGAAAGTAATGTCTATATTACTACAATGCATAGATCATACTTAGATCTTCTCTCTATGGTGTCATAATTTCTCTTTATTATTGAATGTTTCCTTCTTGTATAATATATTAGGTAGTCCATATCTTTCTCCATTAGTTTTGTTGATATCTATCTTATGGATATCCCTAATGCATCTATATGCACATGAAAAACCTTATTCCAATCAATAAATATTAGTGTTTGTGCATTTCTTATCATTCCCTTCGATGTTTCAAAAAAAACATTGATGAAAATATATCCATTTAAATATTGTTTCTTTCTTGTTTCAAAACGTTAATGGAAATATTCTATCCATTTGAATAGTGTGTCTTTCTTCATTAGCATCTCCATTAGATATATCATATCATTTAATGAATTTCTTGTAATATAGTATGTTTCTCATTAATTACTTAAATTTGGATAGATATGTGTCTCTTAATACCTTAACTTTATTTGGATTTACCATTATCCCTTAATTTGGATGGATATATGTCTCTTAATACCTTAACATTATTTGGATCTACCATTATCATATCGTTTAATGAATTTCTTATAATATAGTATGTTTCTCATTAATTACTTGAATTTGGATGGGTATATGTCTCTTAATACCTTAAACTTATTTGGATCTATCATTATCCCTTAATTCCCTTCATTTGGATGGATATATGTCTCTTAATACCTTAACCTTATTTGGATCTACCATTATGCCTTCTTTGACACTGTATGTCCCAAGCGTTTCCCAAAAGGTTGTAAAAATGGACACTTTTTTTAGACTCAATGATACTCTAGTTTATTTGCATTAGTTGAACATCATTATATCTTTGACACTTTTTATATTCAATAATACTATAGTTTATTTGCATTAGTTCAACATCATTATAAGATATGATATGTGATAATCCATACATTCCAATAGTGCCTAATCATTTAGGTATAGTTCCAAGGATTTGTGGATAAAATATTTGAAGATTTTCATAATTGTTCGTGGAAAAAGGAATGATACTTTGAGGTTGTGTCCTTGTTACATTGAATTCTTGTATGGTTAATTAGAAGAATGTGGGATTTATGTTTGACTTTATAGCTACATAAAATTTTGGATGTATTCTTGTCTTTGGGACTGTGTAGATATTTTCATGAATATTTAGTTCATATTTGGGTCTCTTTTTTATTAATACTTGCATGAGTGAGGAATCTTGGAGGAAATTGAATGTTTTGGGATAGGGTGTCGACATTCCATTTGGTTAAGTTTGAGACATTTTTTTTTGTTGATGTTGTATGTTCACTTGACTTGTTTGGATATAAGTTTGAGGTAGATTTTGTTAAATCATCAAAAAATCACTAAGGCTAATGGATCCAAAGGAAAAGGGAATGGTTGAAGGGGAGAACCAATGTTTAGTTTGTCCATGGTTAGTGAGTGAGGAATCACTCAACAGGAAGAAGACAATAGGGATCACACATTGATAGGAATTTCTAGTAAGGAAGCCAAAGGAGGCTTGAATGAAGGGTAATAAGCACCCACCTAATATGAGATGCTACCTTCATCCTTGGAAGCGGTTTGGGTATCAAGCCAAGAAATATTTTTGTAAAAATGGATGCAAGAACATCATAAAAAGATAAGGTCTTGAGAGTAATAAAATTATACACTTTTTAGGTGTGTTGAATGATGGATATGGAGGGGCAGGGATAATGGCCATCCATTTAACCTATCATGTCAATGGTTTTAACCTTAACCACCTCCATTGTGGAGATAAAATACAAGAGATGGAATTACTTCAAAAGTTAATTGGGTATAATGGAAAAGAGGAAGAAGGGGGACCTTCATTCTATCTAAGAAAAAGGACTCAATTCTCCTTATAGTGAGATTAGAGGATTAACACAAGAAACAATAATCCTTTTCTCAAGAAAGGAAAGGGTTGATGGGAGGTCCTTAGTGTATTATCCAAAAATTATGATGATCGTTAGAGTGAGGCACTACACTACCGCAAGGAGTAAGGAGAGAGTGGAATCACCACTCAATTTTAGGAAACAATTGAAATACCTTGGGAGAAAGGAAGAGACAAATAAAAGAGGATGGAAGGCCACTATGTTAATTTGGTTTTTAGGTTTGATTATGTGGCCTAGGATTGTATATTGATTAGGATAATTTTATTAAGTCTCAACAACAAGTAGATTATAAAAGAAAATTAATAAAGGAAGTCTATCTAGCTAGGTTTAATTTATTGATCTCCTTTGGTGAGTGACGCAACCCGCCCTCACCGAGCAAGCTGCTAC